>JAAGNN010000061.1:42500-50000 GCA_012411365.1 Ameiurus melas
AAACACCAGGCCTCAGTAAAGGAAGAGCACTACGTCGAGTAAATTTAACCCCATCATATAATTCCAAACACAGTTAAATTGCACTACACAGGCAACATCGCAGAGTCCACACCACAAATATCCTGAATCACGTGCACTGCAGATATGAAATCACCGTTTCACAAACAGTGTAACTAGCAACAAGCTGGGTTAGCATAGCAACCACCATGCAACACCGTAGCAACAACCTGGGTTAGCTTAGCAACCACCATGCAACACCTTGCCAGCAGCAGCCTGGGTTGGCTTAGCAACCACCTGGTAATACTTACAGCATCCTGGGTTTGAAGCTTAGCAGCCACCTAGTATCACTCACTTAGCTTGCATCCTAGGGTTGGCTTAGCAACCACCATGTAACACCTTAGCAACATCCTGGGTTGGCTTAGCAACCACCATGTAACACCTTAGCAACAACCTGGGTTGGCTTACGCAGCCACCTAGTATCACCTAGCAACATCCTGGGTTGGCTTAGCAACCACCATGCAACACACAGTACACCTGGGTTAACAGCAACCTATTATCACCCTAACAACATCCTTGGTTAGCTTAGCAACCACCATTTAACATAGCAACAGCCTTGGTTAACAGCAACCACCTATTATCACCCTAACAACAACCTTGGTTGGCATAGCAGCCACCTATTATCACCCTAACAACAACCTAGGACAGCTTAGCAACCACCCCCGCAACAACCTGGGGTTGGCTCCAGCAGCCACCTGAAGTATCACCCTAGCAACATCCTGGGTTAGCTTAGCAACCACCATACCAGCAGCTCAACCGGGTTGGCCTTTACCGTATAACGCCTAGCAACGGGTACAGCAAAGGTTGGCACCCCAGCAACCCGAAACCACCAAACACCTTAAAAAGGACTTATGTATTATGTTTTCACTTAGCAACCTGGGATTTAGCTTAGCAACACACACAGTATCACCTAGCAACATCCTGGAAGTTAGCTTAGCAACACCAAAATAGCTGGTTAGCAGCAACCACCATAACACCTTACTTAACAACCTGGATAACAACAGTCAACCACCTAGTATCACCCTAACTTAACATCCTGGGTTAGCTTAGCGCATACCACCATGCAACACCTTAGCAACAGCCTGGGTTGGCTTAGCAGCCACCTAGTATCACCTAAGCAACACCTGGGTTAGCATAGCAACCACCTAGTATCACCCTAGCAACCTGCAGGTTGGCTTAGCAGCCACCATGTAACACTTTAGCAACAACTTAGGTTAACAGCAACCACTTATTATCACCCTAACAACATTTTGGTTAACAGCAACCACCATTTAACACTTTACAACAATGTTACCACCTAGTATCACCCTAGCAACAACCTGGGTTAGCATAGCAACCACCTAGTATCACCCTAGCAACAGCCTGGGTTAGCTTAGCAACCACCTAGTATCACCCTAGCAACAACCTGGGGTTAGCATAGCAACCACCTAGTACCTCCTTTCATTGTTGGCTTGGCTACTATATCACCCTACAACAGCCTGGGTTAGCGTTTACACTGTATCACTAAACAACCTGGGTTAGCATAACAACCACCTTGCTATACCCTACAACAACCTAGGTTAGCATAGCAATTTATATTATTATTTTAACAAAAAATGAGTTGTCAACTTATATACCAACACTGATGCACTTAGCAACACCCAAGCAACCTCCTTGGATAGCATAGCAACTACCTAGTACCACTCCAGCAACCAATTGGGTTGTCATGGCAACCACCACAGCAGCAGAGTTTACCCACGCATATGTTGTGCGTATTGTACTCCAGTATTACAGTGAGTAGTGAGTGGACATGGAAGAAGTAGGATGTAGAGATCCAATAGCTCCAGTACATTCAGTAGAGTCACGGGAGTAACAGTGCACTAGAAACACCGCGTGTAGTGTGAGCTACCTGTGTGAGTGCAGGGGAACCAAGAGGAACCAAGAGGCACTGGAGACTAGGAGCCAAGGAACGCACAGAGGAACCCAGAGACCCAGAGGAGCGCAGAGACGCAGAGGAAGGAGGCGTTCAAACACGCCCTACTCTACAGGCTAGTCACACCTCACAGACACCTATTTGGGACCAGGCCCTCCCGCACCTGTGCACAGTAAAAGCTCCACAGTTCATGACTGACGCTCACCGTGACCAGAAGCGCAGTCGCAGCGTCCCGCCGTCGCTCATCCCCACGTCCCACCGGCGATGTCAGGGCAGCACCGATGTTCGTGAAGCAGCGCCGCGAGATGTTGATGTACCGTTGTATAGCAGAGCGCCTGGATGGGTGAAGTGGATCTGCAGCGCCCACGTCCCACTTTCACTACTACCCTGAGGACAGGGCCTTTACAAGAGCCACGCTGTCCGGGTCACTGAACACACACACACACACACACATATACACACACACACACACACACACACACACAAACACACACATATACACACACACACACACATTTCTACTTATTCCATAACAGGCGCTTTTATCCAAAGCCACTCACAAATGAAAATACAAACAAAGCGATGTATCAAGCAGAGAACATTACAAGTAGTGCTACAGTATACACACACACACACACACGCACGCACACACGCGCACACACACACACACACACACACACTCCACTTACACACACACACACACACGCACGCACACACTTTTACTCACACACACACACACACACTCACACACACACACACACACACACGCACGCACACACGCGCCTACACCTCCACAGGGATTTAGAAACGTCTCCGGCAATTACGCGTGCACGAGGTGTATACATACAGCAGACACTTACATGTTCATGACCTTTGCTGGACTCGTACACTCCCACCGTCACAGACGGTCCTGCTGTTTGGACAGAAACAACACCTCCTCCAGAACCCGGCCTGCACTGCGCACGCACTTGCTACACCAACAATGATCGCAACAACAACAACAAGAAGAAGCTTAGCAGCGTTCAGTTTTAAACCTGAACTTTCTACGCACTGTTCTTCTGTTCCCATTTCACACCATCACGAAAAAGTGAGAGAGAGAGAGAGAGAGAGAGAGAGAGAGAGAGATCACCCGGGGTTTGTGTGAACCCATATCCTAATCAATAAACCAGATTCAACAACTCAGGGAATATCAATACATCATGATCTGCATACGTGAACACATCAGTACTATTGCGTTTAGTGACAGCAGTACAGGAGCAATGCATGAACTAACACCTTCATAATAATCCCCACTATTACTCACAAGGATGGGGAGGATCAGGTGATGATGGTGATGATGGTGATGAGTGGTGATGATGGTGATGGTGATGATGGTGGGTGATGATGGTGGTGATTATGGTGATTATGGTGGTGATGATGGTGATGAGGTGATGGTGATGATGGTGATGATGATGAAATTTGATGGTGGTGATGATGGTGGTGATGATGGTGGTGGTGATGGTGGTGATGATGGTGATGATGGTGGTGGTGATGATGATGGGTGGTGATTATGGTGATTGTGGTGATTATGGTGGTGATTACCTGTCGCTGGTGTCTATGCTGTTTTCTTGCTACGGATCTCCTCAAAGAGTCATGTTTGAAGATGATCTGGGTGTACAAATCCGCTCCTGAGTGCTGTGTGAGGGAGTTATGAGGAGTTATGAGGAGGTTCACCGGAGCTCTTTGTGTCTCTCGCTGCTTCCAGTTCCTCTTTATAAACACAGCACACGCAGATTCTCAGCAGCGCTGCGATGACTTTCCGCTCACGCTCCTCTGATTGGTCTCAGAGGCTCCGGCACGTGCGATGCCTGCTCGGATACGCACTTCCTGATTGGCTCGAGGTGGGAGGAATCGCAAGGACACGACTCAAGGTCTTCCCCCGTAACACAGCCCACGTGGGTGTAGAAGAGGATTATATAACAAAGCGGAGGGCTTTTCCCTCTAAACTTCAAACACATGTTTGTGTTCTTATTGATGATTAATAAATAAATAAATAAATAAATAATAACTACACACCAGCAGGAGTTTACGCTGTGAGGACATTACTGTATAAACACTCCAGGTGTCAACTGGAGCTACACTTACTGACCAGGTGCCCTCCTTGTAGGGGACTAGGGTTCGCTCCCAAATCACTGAGGATCACTAACACACGCCCCTAGGCACCATGTAGGATGTGCACGTGGTGGAAGCAGTCAGGAGGAGTCAGGAGAAAGACCTTGGGTTAAAGTCTCCGTGCACTGGTAGGTGTGAGAGTTTAATCTAACACGATCAGAATCCATCCCACATCTCCACTGAAATAACAACTTAGCTGATATCCAAAGTGCAGTGTGTAAAAGTGTGACCCCAATCCCACTCTTTACCCACCCAGGCAGTGAGTTCACCCTGCACGTTCTCAGTGCCCTACAGGGGAACTAGGGAATAATAACAGAGTAAAGCCATGGAAACATCTTCACTTCTTATCCAAGTGCACTAGGTGAGGTGTGACTCCTATAGAGAGAAACGACTCATTAATGGGTGCACTCCATGGGCTTATCATCAGTGCTCCAGAGGGATCAGTGAAGGACACCAGCTCCTCAGTGCAAGAGTTCAGCTCCAAGACCGACTCGAACTCTGTTCCTCAGAAAGTCCCACTACAGGATAGAAGTGCACTACAACCAGGAAAAAGAGTCCTTATTATTACTATTATTGTGTATTATTATTATTACTATTATATTGTTAAATTATTTATATTTATTTTATTATTATTATTGTGTGTACTATTATATTATTTTTATTATTGTAGTTATTATCATATTATTACTTTTATTACTACTATTATTTTTACTATTATGTATTATTACTATTATTATTATTATTATTATTATTACATATTATTATTATTATTATTATTATTTTTATTATTATTACTATTATTGACATATTATTATTATTATTATTGTTTTATTTATTTATTATTATTACTATTATTATTATTATTTTATTTTTATTTATTACTATTATTATTATTATGTACATAGTATTACTACTATTATTATTACTATTATTATTATTATTTTATTTTATTTACTAATTTATTATTATTTATTATTTAACTATTATTATTAATTATTGTTTATTTTATTTTATTACTATTATTATTATTATTATTTTATTTTATTTTATTACTATTATTATTACTATTATTTTATTATTATTATTTTTTTTTTTATTTATTATTATTACTATTACTGTATTATTGATTATTATTAGCCATTTTATTTCTTTATTTTCGGATGAACTGTTACATGGTACAGAGTGATGTTTTTGAAGTTTGTTAACTTCTTCTTTTTATGTGCAGATGTTTTTTCCTGTGAAAACAGCGTCTTTTCTAGTGCACGAGCCGCTATTTTTATCTGTTTAGCGACTAGCGCTGATTTCAACAATACACACGTGCCGCACCTGCTGTGTATTGTGTGTGTATATGTAGAGAGAGAGAGAGAGAGAGAGGAGAGAGAGTGCCCCTGCTGGTGAAGTGTTATTATTAGAGCTCAAAGTTCAGGGAAGTCAAAATTGCCAATCATTTCATCAAGATAGAGATTTTTAGAAATAAATTCTAAAGCTGATCAGACTGAACTATAACCGATGATCTTTACTCCTGTTTTAATTTGCCTGATTTCATCTTCATTATAAATATAATTAGAATCTCGATTTGAGATCTTTTCCCGTTATCAATTAAAATAATAATTGATTCTTTTCCTGGTTATTTATGATGCTTTAAATTCGTTAGACTCTTAAGGAAAGTTTGTGGAGAAGCATGAAGCGGAAATTTACTTCCAGGATCAAGAACCACTAGAAAAAAAGTCGAGTACAGTTTCTTTGTGTTTAGCGCCATCCAGTAGCTGCAACTTAAATTACAGTTACACTAGACCTGCATTCAACGTTTATACAGGCCTAACTGACTCAGGTTACACTGACGTGTGTCATATGTTTTCCTGATGATGAAGAGTTTCTTCTAGGTTCCCAGTTTCATCCCCTACTGCTCAAAACATTCAGGTTGACTATGCTAGAAAATTTCCCCAAACGATATTGGTGTGGCATGTGTGTGTGTGTGTGTGTGTGTGTGTGTGTGTGTGTGTGTGGTGTGTGTGTGATAGAATGGCGTCCCACACAGTGTGTTTCCTGCCCATGCACCGGTATTTCCCAGTAAATATATGGGTCCACTGCGACCACAGCCAGGACAGAGTGCTGAATCATTTCCGGAATATGACTGCAGTTCGTGACTTCTTTACACACTTTAGTCGGACCACCTGGGGCTGTTTAAAGCCAGAGTCCAGTATGACCGGTGAAGATCGAGAGAAGTACCGTCTAGGGTTCTCTTTCAATAGCCGACCCGTGGTGTAAGTCCACATGAGGAAGTGATGGGTTCGGCTACTGACACGACCTTACCGAATCCTCTTACGTCCCACGTTGGCTGGGGACTTAACCACAACCTGTAGACATTCTACCTCCTATTTTCACTTTTGTGTTATTGTTATGGACATTTGGCCCATACCTTCGGGGAACCAGGAGCTTTCACAGGACCCGGAGTGTTGTAAATTCTCCCTCTCTCCGCTCTCTCTCTCTCCCTCTCTCTCTCGCTCTCACGGAGTGCGGGTGCAGTGCAGGCAGGTTTGTTCAGAGCGACCGCTGCTCCAAATTCTTCACCTCCGGGTTTTAGGTATGGAAAAGGGGAAAGAAACATTGCAGCTTGGGATTAACAAGAGTTCAGCCGGTTTCTACATTTGTGGCACACCTGAAGCGTGATTTCATGGACTTGGCTATTTGATTAATCTGCACGTATGTACGCCTAGCGCCCATCAAACAGAAGCCCAGAAGCATTTCTGGGTGTATGGACTCCGAGAATTCGGCCAGAGTATTAAAGAGCACCCCAATAAACACATTTCAGTTCTCTTGTTGTGTGTCATTTACACGAAATCACAGTCATAATGATTATAAATATTTCATCCAGAACAGTCCTGTAGATTTCTGTACACATTTACTTTCGCACACACACCTAGGTGTTGTATATAATAAAGGAATGTTTGTTTAATCAATTTCGTTCAACAACATTTACATTAAAATGACATTATAAACATTTGGAGCAGGAACACATGTTGCCAGCATCCCAAAAATATACTTAACGGTATCGTAAAAACGAAACCGAAATAAGCACAGGCCGTCGGGTAATCAGGAATAAACATTAACAGATTTGTGGTAACCTGCCTCAGCCGTGACTGCAACCGGATCTACTCAAAAATGAGCAGCACATGAGACACCGGGTTATTTGACGATGGCCCTTCACGTGATTATTTACACCTTAAATTCCTAAGTGGATCCGCGACCGCGTCCCTCAACACACAGGAAACTCATCACCACTTTACTGAAGGAAAGCGATGAAATTACTCAAATGGTGGCTTGATGATGATGAAGTAGTGATGGGAAGTGCTTACACTGCAAGCTGAATTATAAACACA
>JAAGNN010000062.1:0-55976 GCA_012411365.1 Ameiurus melas
ACACACACACACACACAGTTTAAAATGTAAGCAACATTGTGTACTTCCAGTGGACTTAAAAGTATAAAGAATAAAAATAATAATAAATAATATATTATATAGAGTATTTTGGTTATTTAACACACTAATAGTCATCTCTGTAAATAGTGCATGGTTAGGAGTGGTTAGTAGGAACTCTGTGCCATTTATGTTGATTCTTTTTTTCTCCTGTTTTAGGTTAGACAGGGAGTGAGGGAAGATGGTGTATTTTTGTTTTTTTGTCTTGTAGGCTAGCTAGTTTTCTTTGGTATAGTTTTATTTATTTATTTATTTATTATTTTGGCCTGGCCAGCTTCTGAAGGTTTAAACCACTGTGTATAAAAGCTGCTCAATTTGGGAGAATGAAAAAAACAACACAAACGTAACCTTGGTCTCACCAACCCTTTTTAATTTTCTTTTATTTTTTTCCTTGAATTTTGCATAACACCGGTTCTTGCACGAGTGCTGCACCTACTAAACCCATCAGAGATAGAGCAGCTCTGGCTGCATTTCAGTCACTGCCATGTCTAATTGCAGGTTCAATTGTTTGATTTAATTTAATCACAGTTTCCTTGCTGAATCGGAACCTGTTTGAAAATTCAGCACCATCATAAAACTCAACTGGGTTGAGACGGTGCCTTATTTTTCTGTAAGGAACTCTTTCATTTTCTCCATTCCACCAATAAGTGCTGCCATTTTGACAATTTAAACATCTTCAATAGCCAGTTTTAATTTAATCCATAACTGAAATTTAAATCTGAGTTTAAAGTGATGGCGCAACAAGATTATAGTTAATCCTGGTTTAATGTGAAATTAATTCCAGGATTAAAGTGATGTAAGCCTATGTAAGCCTATAAAGTTTGTTGCAACAGAATTATTAGATAAAGCTTGATTTAATCTAGATTTAAACTTAATCCTTATTGGCGTAACCCACCCATAATGTGTAAAAAAAACAAAAAAACAGAAGTATTCAAATTTTTTGTTGATGCAGCCCCCCATCATTCAAATAAACTGTACAGCAATTTAAAATGGAATATATATATATATTTTTTAATTTACTAGAAAAAGTAAAATATGAACTTTTAATTCTCACCATTTAATAGATGATTAAATCTGTGAGGTGAAAAATCATTGAGTGTTAAATACAGGAGAGATGATCAGTGGTGCTGAATTTTTACCGCCTTCATTTGTACAAGGACTGAAGAATGGATAAAGTTTCTCAGTGAAAGACTGAGCAGTGAAAGAGTAGATATGATAGCTGGACTTCACATCATAAAAGGAGACCAGACCCTCCTCATAATCCACAAACACCCCCACCTTCTCCACCTTCTCTCTCAGTGTGAGGGGGACAGGAGGACCAGCAAGAGCCTTAAACTGATTCCCATTCCTCAGCCACACAGTCCACAATCCATTCTGAGGAGTTGCTGTAATCTCCCCCTTCCTGTTAATGTTCTCTCTCACAACTCCTAATGTCCACGCAGATTTCCCTCTGACCTGCACCTCATAATAAAATCTTCCTGAGGAGAAACTCTGCTTTCCCAGAACACAGACACATTCATTGAACCTCTGTGGTGTATCACGGAGATCCTGTTCTGTGTCTCCATCTGTCACTTGTTTTCCATCAGCAGACAGGATGAGATCAGGATGAGCTGTATCAGGATCCAGAGTCACATCCACTGAGAGAAACACACAGAATGAGATGTGAGTTTGCAGGTAAAAATATGAAATCATCATCATTGGATCAGATTCATTAGGATTTATAAGAGGATTTGTAGAAGATTAAATAATGAAACATTTTAAATGATCTCTTGTAAAAAGAGAACTTGTACAGTTGATGGTAGGAGCCTGTCAAAGATGAGAAATATAAAATGTTTTCCTTCTGAAATTTACTCATTTATTTGTGTTTGTAATTTTTGTTCTTCAGGAAAAACAGAGAGAGTCACAGAGGATGAGAGAAAAACATTTGAGGAAAAAACTTGATCCTGATGGACAAAATAAGTTCAGTGAGTCTCTAGTGATAAATATCTGGTAGGTTTTAGCTTTTGGAAGAAAACACCTCTAAAGTCTTTAGAGACTCTAAAGTCCATGATGGAGACAAACTGCATTTTAAATTCTTTTTAACTGCATGATTATTAATCTCTTCGACTTCTTTGTCCAGCACAACAACAACATTCACCTCTGACAGGCAAATAGTTTTATACTCATCACTTTTCCTCATACATGCTGTAACACATCATTCTTTCACAAAAATACATTATTTCCACACAATGTTTTACTAACATTATAATCTTTCATTTTTATAAGTGAAGCTTGTTATGTCTGATCTCCACAGGATAAATGAGTCTGATCTATAATGAGTTGATGTTAATCTGTTTCTCTCCTTCCTCTCTCCTCTGAATGAAGGAGTAAAAAGTATAAACAGATGTCTGGTGCTCCGCTATAACTCACTAATCCCCCACACCCCCGCTGCAGACTCTGGATAATGAAATAACACGATAGTTATAAAACACTTTCTTTATTAATCTGATTCAAATCCACGATTGCCTTCACAGTGTTCTGTTGCTATAATGATACAGGCGTGCTCCCGAGAGGGGGAGGGGTTTAATGGGGATTTATTGACACGGACACACACAGAACTTCTCGCTTCATGAGAAAATTTCAATAAAGAAACAGAACAGAGACATTTACAAACTCTCTCCAAAATAAAAGTAGCTAGTCTAACGTTTACTTAAAATATCTTCTCCTCTACACCCGATCTTCTACCAGCACTTTAAATAAAAAATTTTTTTTTTTTTTTTTTTTTTTCACTCCTCTATGTTTATGTCAATCAGACTATTTACTGTTTTGTTTTCTGGTGTTTTTCAACATCAGATCATCAGTTTTAATCAATAAGCAGCAGGACGCCAGTGAATTTATTTACAGTCTGTACTTACTGTAGCTCTTTACTTTACTTACAGATTACTCAAAATGACTTACTCAAAAAAAGATAGATATGAATTTAGTGAAATGTATGATGAGCTCCACAGTTGTGTATTGTTTCACCTGATAGAAAATTAACTTTATTATCAGATTTCATTTCTCCCATCGAGACTCTTAAACAGAGTTTACACACCCCTACTAGAAAACAATCACTGCAAAATAAACAACTCTATCAAATGGATTAATAAACAAAGGCAAATCTCATGGAAAATGTTTCCTCTGTTGAGCTCTTGGCAGCAATGTTGTTTTCCTATTTACTCAGTATGGCTATAAAAGAGAAGAAAGAAAAATCATGTACATGTTTATACACTAGCTAATAGATTAAACTGAGTCAACTTACTACTTGTGTTTTTAAAATATATCATTTCCTATTTTAAGGATGGTAAATGTTTCTTTTTCTGTGCTGGATAGTTTTATTTTGACATGAGTTTGAAATGACTGCCTTGGCATTTCCTTATCTGAATGATTTCATTATGATGTGTATGAATGAGTTGTGTGTGTGTGTGTGTGTTTGTGAGTGTGTGAGAGAGAGAGAGCTGCAGCTTTTACGTGAAAAAACTGTAAGAGACAAAGATTTATTTTTAATTCCTGAGGTTATACATACAGACACACACACACACACACACAAAAATGTAATAAGTAGAGACTCTGATGTAACTGTACTGCAGATAAAATTGTTCTTACCTGCAAACTTCTTCTTCTTTATAAACTCTGAAAAATGAATCAATATTTTATTTGAATTGATCAAAATACAATTAGATTCAACAAAACATAATAAATAATTAATATTTGAATCATATTTACACCACAGACCAAAAGTACAAACCAAATCCATCCACCATTTTCATCCATTTTCATTTTTTATCCTACACAGGGTCGCAGGGAGCCTGGAGTCTATCCCCGGGATAGCGGGGCAAACAGCAGGGGGCGCCCTGGACGGGGGACCAACCCACTGCAGGACACAATCACACACTACAGACAATTTGGAAACGCCATTCAGCATGCGTTTGGACGAGGGGAGGAAACCCCTGAAGCGCAGGGAGAACACGTGCACACAGGGCAAAGGTGGGATTTGAACCCCAACCCCAGAGATGTGAGGCAAACGTGCTGATCACTAATCCCCCGAGTCCCCACAAACCAAATAAAAATAAATAAATATTTAAAACACCAGAAACAAAATTATCAGTAGATTTTTTTTTTGGCCTAAAAATAGAGAAATGTAAAGAAAGGAGAGAAATATACATCTAAGAATCTGTTCCTCTTCCTAAATATATTCTGCTTCCTCCATGTTAGATTTCCACCTCACAGGAATCTACCGTGTACGCCTTTTTGATCTCCTTCATGCCTTCCAGCCTGTTTTACCATTAACTTCTATTAACTTTGGGTAACTTTTAGTTCTGTGCTGCTATGAGGTAGAAAGTGTGGTTTGCTACAGAGTTCAGGCCTGGAGAGTCCGAAGTGAACACACACTGACCATTATGAGCGTGTTCACAGAGACTTCCACTTTATTCATTCAAAACAGGAGTATTTATACATAGTTATGATACAGAATAAGTCCCATGTCATGACACAGAAGTACATAATATAATCAAGGATAGCAGTTGATCAGCTTATTCAAAGAAGTAACTAAATGATTACATTCATCATATATTTGAGAGCAGTTCATAATATAAGAGGGTAAATAATATAAAATATAAAATGATAAATGAGAATTTCCTTTCAATCCATAAAGGCTTTTTTTTCTTTTCTCTTCTTTTCTTTTCTTTTGCATCTGTTTTAAATGTGAACTCAAATATTTCTTGATATTTTATGTGGTTAAAGTGCACATCTTCAGATTTTAATAAAGTGTATTTTTTTTATACATTTCTGAACATGTAGAAATTACAACACTTTATACACAGCCTCCATCTCATCATAATATTTGGGACATTGAGCTGCACAGGTGTTCGAGATTATTCAGGTGTGTTTAATTGCTTCATTAGTGCAGGTATGAGAGAGATTTCAGCATCTAGTCTTTATTCCAGACTTTTGGTCACCTTTAGAGTCTTCTTTTACTGTTCATCAACATGAGGACCAGAGTGAGGGTGAAAGTCAAGGACACATTATAAGGCTGAGACACAAGAATAAATCAGTCAGAGACACTGGCCAAACTTTAGGCTTACAAAAATATCAACTGTGTGGAACATTAATAAGAAGAAAGAGAGAACGGGTGAGCTTAGTAACTATAAAGGGTCTGATAGGCAAAAGAAAATCTCCACCCGCTAATAACAGAAGATTATCACAATAATGAAGAAAAATCCTCATACACCTGTCTGACAGATCAGAAACAATCTTCAGGAGGCAGGTGTGGATTTGTCAGTGAATAATGTCTGCAGAAGACTTCATGAACAGAAATACAGAGGCTACACTGCAAGATGCAGACCACTAGTTCTCCACAAAAACAGGATGGACAGGACAGTTTACTAAAAAGTACTTAAAGGAGCCTGCAGAGTTCTGGAAAAAGGTCTTGTGGACAGATAAGACCAAGATGAACTTGTATTAGAGCGATGGCAAGAGCAGAGTGTGGAGGTGAAAATGGATTGGACAAGATCCAAAGCATACCACCTCATCTGTAAAACATGGTCCTGTACGACTGCCTCAGGTACTGGCTCACTCATCTTCACTGATAATGTAACTGCTGATGGCAGGAGCACAATGAATTCTGAGTGCTGTTATTTACACATGGTAAAACTCAGGGGTATAAAATACTCATTATTAAAGAGTACGTGCACTTTAACCTCGTGTAACTAGTTTGAGTACAAATTTAAAATGAGTACAGAGGCAAATAAAAAATATATACTTCATCCCAAACATTATGTATCTAATTTCTCTACTCGCAGTTCTCCACAAATCTGAAAAATAAAAGTCCTTAAAGTGTCACAAACTCAGATGTAATTACCGTCTTCCACTCTCTGTCTCTGCAGCTCTAAAAAGAGAAAAAAGTTCATATTAGAGATTAGACATACTTGTAGAATAATGTTTAATACACTTATTATTTTCCATTGTGTGAGTTGTGTGTTGAATAAAACCAACAAGTTCACTTTATTTAACTTTGTTTCTATAATACATTTTATAGACAGTAGAAATGTGGTGTTTAACACATGCATGAGGTCACATGTATAATATTATATACACTATATGGACAAAAGTATGTGGACACCTGACCATCACACCTATATGAGCTTGATGGAAATCTCATTCCAAAACCATGGGCATTAATATGGAGTTGGCATTGCACATAGTGATCTTAGGCTTGTGTGCAGCTGTTTGGCCATGGAAACCTATTTCATGAAGCTCCTGATGCACAGTTCTTGTGCTGATGTTGCTTCCATTGGCAGTTTGGATCTCTGTAGTGACTGATACAACAGAGGAAAGGTGATTTTTATGCACTACGAGCTTCAGCACTCAGCGGCCCTGTTCTGAGAGTTTGTGTGGACTAATACTTCATGGCTGAGCTGTTGTTGCTCATAAACACTTCCATTTCACAATAACAGCACTTACACCATGTTCACACTAGCACACGACATGTCTCTCGTGTCACTTGTAGTTTGTCTCTTGTGGGTGTGGAGCGAGTGCTGCTGCTGTTGTGTGTGGGTGTGTACCGTCCATTCAGCTCCAGTGAGAGTCATGACCAAAATGTAGCTTACAGCACACAGTTAACTACAGTATATTATTTATTTATCTTTAAAATGCGCTTTGAATTGTAACATTTTATTAAAGTGGAAAAAGTGTGAAAAATCTGTTGTTTGATGTTCGTTACATAACGTGTATTTGTATTAGATATTAGTAGCACAAGCTAACTGTAATAATAATAATAATAAACTTTATTTTATAAAGCGCCTTTAAAGCAGCTTCTCAAAGCGCTGTACATAAAATCACAGAAAAATAAAACAAATAAAAGTTAATTAAAACAAATACAACATTAATAATAAAAATAAATATAAAACAATCAAAAAGACATCAGGAATCGAATGCAAGTTTAAAAAAGTGTGTCTTTAGAAGAGCTTTAAAAATGCCAAAAGTCTGGGCTTCCCTGAGTTCAGGGGGAAGAGAGTTCCAAAGTGATGGAGCGTAGACAGCAAAGGCCCTGTCACCCATAGATTTAAGGTAGGTCAGTGGAACAGTTAATAGATTACCCTGTGAGGAGCGCAGTCTGCGATGTGGGGTGTAAGGGATTAATAAGTCAGTTAAGTAGTGTGGAGCCAATCCATGTAATGCCTTGTAGGTCAACATCATGATCTTAAAATCTGTACTAGCTATTTTTCTTTGTAATGTCTCTATACAGGTTTAATGAGAAGTCATATGACAGGATACAATGAAACCATGGTTATGAGTTTTATTTAATTTTTTATTTAAGCAGTACATACTACTACCTACTTTGCAGGTAGGAACTAAATGTTGTTCCACGTGCACCATAAAATTAATTTGAGTAACCATTTGAACCATCGTACGGATTTACCATGTCATTTACATTTATGGCATTTGGCAGATGCCCTTATCCAGAGTGGCTTACATTTATCTCATTTATACATCTGAGTAGTTGAGGGTTAGTTAAGGGCCTTGCACAAGGGCCCAAGAGTGGAAGCTTGATGGTGCTGGGATTTGAACTCATGATCTTCCAATCAGTAGTACAACCACGTCTGAACCATGTCATAACCAACTTACATAAAGTTGAGAAAATCATACCTCACATGTTGCTTGTTGCGCTGTCACTGATATTGAAATCATCTGTGTCATGTGTGTACATAGAACTTGAACGGTTGCCTGTCGATCTCTAGTGTGAACGTATCTTTACAGTTAAGGCAGATCTAACAGAGAAGAAATTTCAGAAACTGACGTGTGGTAAAGATGACACACTGACAGCAACATGTTTAAAATCACTGAGCTCTTTAGTCCATTCTACTGCCAGTGTTTGTCTCTGGAGATTGTACAGCTCTGTGCTTGATTTTATACACCTGTTAGTAATGTGTGAGACTGAAAAACCTGAACTCAGTAATTAGGAGGGGTGTCCACATTCTTTTGGCCATGTAGTGTAGATTAGAGCTAATGCCATATGTAAAGATTCATCAGTAATTTATGTGTATTTACTGTAATTCCTTTCAGACCACACACAAACACATTGCAGTTCTTTTTATGTCTAGACAGTTTATACAGTGCTTTATTGTCTTACATTTTAACAAGGTGATATTGTCTCCTCCAATTAAATATTCAGTATAATTTTAAAAGCACAAAAAGTTAATACTAACCTGCATATTTCTTCTCCTTCTGAAGCTCTGAGGCTAAAAGATAACAGATAAAATAGTTTTGAGTATTTTGTGTAAATTCTATATAAATAAAAGTATAAATAGATTAAGCAGTGTAATATAGTGATAATGTAAATTAACATAAATCAGATTGCAGTGATGAAATGTAATTGTTCTCTGATGTTATTTATTTGTTAAATGACTGAGAACACTTCACAAAGTGGAACATGATGTTACAGGTCAGTTATGAGTCATATAGAAAACAAGTAATTTACTGTATTGTGAGTGATGTGTTTGTATCTTTACTCTTCTTACAGAACTCTCTATGGAGTGAAATCATATCATATCAAGCAACTGACATTTCAGACACAATAAAAAAGTGCCATCAATGAAAATAGTTTCCAAAGAAGCCACAGCTGGACTGAGAGGTACGTTGCCATAGTAACACACAGTGTCACAGCTCAGCCGGATCAGAACTCCAAATCCCAAGATGCAGCGCGTGCTACTCAGGCACGCATGCGCTCTCCATCCCCGGAGTTCTGATCCAAGACACCTGTCACTAATCACAGACTTACACTCAAGCACAGCTACTTAGGTTTGCCAGTCACAGAGTTGCATTGCGAAGTATACGCTCAGTGAACCTCTTTCTCTGCGTTACCAAGCCTTCCGATTATCTTTGATTACCTCGTTACCTCGACCTTTGTTTCCGCCTTCGACCACGCTCTTCGTCTTGCCCTCCTTACTCTGTTCGTCCGATCGCCTGACCCCTGCCTGTTACTCGTTTACGATTCTGCATTATCCTCGTCTCTACGCTGCGTCCGCCGCTTGCTCTTGCCTCCGTGCCCCTTCCCCACGAATCCGTGACAGAATACTTCGCCGCCTTATTATGGAGGCAGCGAGTGGCACCGGTTGGCCTCAAGCCATCGAAGGACACGGCCGGATGATCAGCCAGCACGACCAACGCCTGGACGCCCTCACCTCGCCCTCGCCCGGCGGCCGCACGTTATCCTCCCACACCGGCACCAGAGAAGTACGATGGAGATCCCGCGCGCTGCCGAGGCTTTCTCTTGCAATGCTCACTGTTTTTTTCCACTTACCCGGAGATGCCGGAGCGCCGTAAGATCATCCATTTCATGGAGCTTCTGACCGGGAGAGCTTTGCTCTGGGCAACAGCCGAGTGGGAGCAGGCAGCCACCGTCATTCACACATACGAGGAGCTAGCCACACGATTCCGAGCCGTCTTTGATCACTCCCCTGACTGCCGAGAGACCGGGGAGGAGCTCCTCACCCTGAAACAAGGAGCGAGGAGCGTCGCGGACTACGCCCTCGAATTTCGCACTATCGCAGCACGAAGTGGCTGGAACCAACCGGCACTCAAGACAGTGTTTCGCCAGGGATTAAATGCCGACATAGTGACGGAGCTGGCATGGATTCCCTGATTGACATCGCAATTCGCCTGGACCGGCTGCTCCGAAGCCGCCGCTCCGTGTGCCCTCTGGTGGCGGTTCCAGAACCTGCACCTCCCGCAGAGCCCATGCAGCTGGGTCGTGCCAAGATCAGCACACAGGAGAGGGAGCGAAGACGCGCGAACTTCGCTGCTTCTACTGCGGAGGGAGGGACACTTCATTCAGCAATGCCCCCTCAAGCGTCCGGTTGTCCAAGGGAACCAAACCGTCCCCCAAAGATCCTCAACCCGGGGTGAGTGTTGAATCAGGAATGTGCCCTTCTGTTCAATCTGCATTCGTCATGAAGATCCAACTCGAATACTCAGGTATATCTTGTGTCCTAGAAGCGCTGATTGACTCGGGAGCGGCAGGAAACTTCATTGATCAGACCACCGTTCTAGAGCACAACATCCCCATCTGTCCTCTCCTCATCCCGCGTCGTATCCAAGCGATTGCGGCACTCCCGTGGAAAACGGACTCATCTCCCACTGCACTGAACCCATTGTTCTCCATACCAGCGCTCTTCATCAGGAACAGATCATCTTTACGTCACAGTATCCGCCGTCACCCAGTGGTCCTCGGTCCTGCCCTGGTTGGACCTTCACACCCTCAGATCTCTTGGTCTCACAGAGAAATTGTGCGCTGGTCACCCCATTGCCTGCACCATTGTTTACCGAACCCCGGCCGTCACGGTGGCAACCACTTCCATAGAAAGCCCAGAGGAGAAAAAGCTCCTCCAAATTCCCCCGAATACCATGACCTTCGTGAAGCCTTCAGCAAGGTGTAGGCTAGTGACTCCCTCCTCACAGGCCCTACGACTGCGCGATCGACCTATTACCAGGTGCTACACCCCACGTGGGAGAGTTTATCCGCTGTCCCTAACTGAACAGAAGGCCATGGAAGAATATATCCAAGAGGCTTTGCACCAGGGCTACATACGTCCATCCACATCCCCAGCTTCAGCAGGGTTTTTCTTCGTGGAGAAGAAAGGAGGAGGTCTAAGGCCCTGCATCGATTATCGAGGCCTCAACCAGTGCTGCGTAAAGTATCGCTACCCGTTACCTCTGGTCCCTGTTGCCCTGGAACAGTTACGCTCAGCCACCATTTTTACCAAGTTGGATCTGCGCAGTGCCTATAACCTCATCCGGATTCGTGAGGGGACGGAGTGGAAAACCGGGTTTAGTACCACGTCTGGCCATTATGAGTACCTTGTCATGCCGTATGGGCTATCCAAGCGCCCTCGGTTTTCCAGTGTCTTATCAATGACGTGCGGCGTGACATGCTAGGAAGAAATGTCATAGCTTACATCGACGACATTTTGATCTACTCCAAGTCAAGGGAGGAACATATTCACCATGTCCGCCAGGTGTTGAGGAGGTTACTCCAGAATCAACTGTACATCAAAGCGGAGAAGTGTGAGTTTCACAGAGACACTATTTCCTTCCTGGGATACATCATTAGCCCTAAAGGGGTCACCATGGACCAGGAAAAGGTTCGAGCAGTCACGAATTGGCCTCCACCCAGGACTGTGAAAGAATTACAGAGGTTCCTCGGATTTGCCAACTTTTACCGGCGGTTCATCCGCAATTTCAGCCGGATTGCGCATCCCTTGACCTCTCTGTTAAAGGGAAAACCCAAGCACCTGTCATGGGGCCCAGCAGCCCAGAATGCCCTGGAGAAGCTCAAGAACGCCTTCACTACAGCGCCTGTTCTCAAACATCCCGACCCATCCAGACCATTCGTTGTGGAGGTGGACGCTTCTGAAACTGGGGTAGGAGCGGTACTCTCACAAAGGTTCGGAGATAAGCCTAAGCTCCACCCAGTAGCATTCTTCTCAAGACGACTCTCGGCGTCTGAAAGAAATTATGACGTGGGTAACAGAGAACTCCTGGCAGTAAAGTTAGCTCTCGAAGAATGGCGTCATTGGCTAGAGGGAGCGGCACACCCCTTTGTTATCTTCACCGATCATAAGAACTTGGAGTATTTGCGACTGCAAAAGGCAAACACGCAGCAGGCCCGTTGGGCCCTGTTCTTCACCAGGTTAGTTCACGTTGTCTTACCGACCTGGGTCAAAGAACACCAAGGCCGATGCCCTCTCCCGTCTGGATCACCCGGAAGTTAACAAGGACCAGGAGGAATACATTGTTCACCCCTCGTATATTGTCAGCACCCTCGAATGGGAACTGGACAAAGAACTAGAAAACATCCCTTCGTCTCGTATCCCCACAGCATGTCCCCGAGGCCGACGGTTTGTACCGAGGAACACCGCCAGGCTACCGTCGTCTGGGCACACACCTCCGTCGGCACAGGTCACCCGGGAGCACAGCGAACGTACCTCCTACTAAGGGAGAAATACTGGTGGCCCAACATGCAGAAGGACATCCACAGAATAGTGGCATCATGCTCGTCCTGCGCACAGAATAAGGTCCCCCGAACGCTTCCCATGGGCAAGCTCAAGCCCCTACACATTCCGGAACGCCCATGGTCTCACATTGCAGTGGATTTTGTGACAGACTTACCCGAATCCCAGGGCAACACCACCATCCTGGTTATAGTGGAACGGTTCTCAAAATCGGACGCTTCATCCCTCTACCCGCCTTACCCACTGCCTTTGGGACTGCCGAGCTGCTGTTCACCCATGTCTTCAGGTATTTCCGCATCCCGGAGGAGATCATCTGTGACCGGGGCCCCCAATTCACATCCCAAGTCTGGACCAGTTTCATGTATAAGTTGGGGGTCACGGTAAACTCTCCCCTCAGGGTATCACCCACAGTCCAATGGCCAAGTGGAACGAGTCAACCAGGAATTGGGACGTTTCCTCCGCACCTTTGGCAGCCAATCCCGGCATTGGGACAAGTTCTTGCCATGGGCCGAATACGCCCAGAACTTCGTTACGTCATTCAGCAACTAATCTCACCCCGTTTCAGTGCGTACTGGGGTATCAACCCCCTCTGTTCCCGTGGAATGCAGATATCACTAACTCACCCGCAGTCGACCAGTGGTTTGGCCGGAGTGAACAGGTATGGGCAGACACCCATCGACGTCTGACACGGGTCACCGACTCATACAAAGCGCCAAAGCCGACGTCGCCGCAGCAACCAGCCAAGTTACCAACCCGGTGATCGGGTATGGTTGTCTACAAGGGACCTGAGGCAACCACACAGCTGCAAGAAGCTCGCACAGAGGTATACGGGCCCCTTCAAGATCCTGAAACGCATCAATGAGGTCACGCGTACCGGCTGCAACTACCCGGCACAGCCGCCGTCGCCCCTTCCTTCCACGTCTCACGCCTGAAACCAGTCGTTCCCGGACCCTTAGCATCTGATGTGCCCTCTGAGACGCCTCCGCCTCCCCCTGGATATCGAAGGGCAACCAGCTTACCGTCTCAAGGACATCCTCAGCTCCAGGTACAGGAGGGGTAAGCTGGATACTTACTTGAGTGGGTGGGGGCTACGGTCCTGAGGAACGCTGCTGGATTCCGAAGCAGGACATCCTCGACCCGCAACTCATTAGTGACTTTCATGCCACGCATCCTGACCTCCCGGCCCCCCGCCCCGGAGACCTAAGAAGAACGTGGCCCCGGAGTGAGGCCCCTTTGAGGGGGGTTCTGTCACAGCTCAGCCGGATCAGAACTCCAAATCCCAAGATGCAGCGCGTGCTACTCCAGGCACGCATGCGCTCTCCATCCCGGAGTTCTGATCCAAGACACCTGTCACTAATCACAGACTCACACTCAAGCACAGCTACTTAGGTTTGCCAGTCACAGAGTTGCATTGCGAAGTATACGCTCAGTGAACCTCTTTCTCGCGTTACCAAGCCTTCCGATTATCTTTGATTACCTCGTTACCTCGACCTTTGTTTCCGCCTTCGACCACGCTCTTCGTCTTGCCCTCCTTACTCTGTTCGTCCGATCACCTGACCCCTGCCTGTTACTCGTTTACGATTCTGCATTATCCTCGTCTCTACGCTGCGTCCGCCGCTTGCTCTTGCCTCCGTGCCCCTTCCCCACGAATCCGTGACACACAGATTGTGTTTAAATGATTATTATGCCTCACATAATATACACTGTATTTCATGCCGTCTATTTGTCATAAATAATTTATTAGTTATTTTATATGAATCATTATCTATTCACCAGATTGGCCTAAAATGTTCAAGTCTGATAGAAAGGAGCATTAATATGTTTACATTTGGTGATCTGTAAATATTAATTTGCTGATTTGCATAATGTTTAATAAGACTTAAGCCAGAGGTGGAACTAAAGACAATGTTAATGTTATTTTAACAGTTCGGAAAGATAAGTTAAAGTTAAACAACACTGCTGACATTTAAATTAAGTTTTTCTTTTAATTAAAAATTTTAAGTTAGAACTACTCTAAGTGTTTCTAGTGAAATGAGCTGTAAACTTCAGTGTAAATTAGATTCTGTGTCCTGTAATAATGTTCTGATGTGCAGGGTGAGACTCGATACTCTCCCAAACCTTTCATTAATGAAATACCCTTCACTTCTTCAGAAAGGGCTTGTGGTAATGGAAGTGAATAGATGAAGACAGAGGTGAGAGTTTGAGACAGAATTAAATCATCCTCTTCACAGAGAGCATGGCCAACTGGACTTCTGTGGTCTACTGAGTAAAGCACAGGTTCTTTACCCTTGTCCTGGAGAACCCCCGGTCCTACACGTTTTCTGTGCTCTAAAACACCTGATCCAGATAATCAGCTCATTAACAGTCCTTCCTGACCTACAGTGAGTGCTATTGCAGGAAAAACAGTAAAATGTGTAGGACATGGGGTTCTCCAGGACCAGAGTTGGGAATCTGTGGACTAAAGCTATGGTATAAACTGCAATATAATTTAAGCTAGAGATATTATGAAGGAAAATGATTTAAAGATTACCTTTCTTGTAACAGATAACTGCAGTTACTATCCATCCAACAGCAATAAGACACGCTGAAACTGAAATGCCCACAACCCACCTCCAAGCATCAAAGACTTTACCTAAAACAAAACCAAGTTTACAGTGTTACAGAAATTTTTAATAAACTGTGCAGGAATTATTGATAACTGCAAAACACACTCAGACAGAACTGTAGCAAAATCACAAACAGATATAACAAAAATAATGCATACGCTCTAATGCAAGAATAGTGTGTGTTCATCACAATCATGGTTCATCTTTAATCATCTCATCTGTAATGATTACAGTAGAATGTTATAAGTTTTTAATCAAAGACACTTACGATTAATGATGACCTCTGTCTCCATCAGGTGTTGTTTTAGTAGAAGTCTGCAGTAAAACATGTTGGAGTCGCTATCATCATAAACAGTGATGCGGCGTTTTACACTGAAGCCCTCAGTGTCTCTGTGTATCTGTGTATCTTCAGCACGTAGAGTGTCTCCTCCTCTGTTCATCCACAGAACCTCAGGTTCAGGGTTCCAGCCTATGGATTCACACACTAGATTAATCCCTCCTGAGTGATCATAACTCTCCATTGTGATCACTGGGTGAGCTATAGGCAATAAATAAAAGTATTGTTTTAAACATAGTGAAATCATGTTATACTGTTAACCTCAACAGAGGTAATTTTTTTCTGCTCATTTTCAGTTTCAGTTTCTTGATATGGTAAAAAAAATAAAACTATGAAGTGTGACACAAACCTACAAACATACACACACACACACAAAAGACTGAGCAACATTACTTTCTGCCAAATTTATCTGCCAAAAGCTGCATCTAAGACCTATGTGTAACCAGCTACTCATAGACTGACAGTAATGACTACTCAAGGTATCTAGATGTTCATAATTTGTCCAGATCAGAAGATCATAGTTTCACTCGCTGAAGCCAAAGGTTGGATTACGACAGTGAAATAACGACACAAGGCACAGAGATTAGTTTAACTGCATACATTAAATGCAATGCACAATTAGAACAAGTGCAATGGCAAAGTAATAAAATGGAAAAGTGGGATCCCAAACATACAAAAGAAGAAAAGTATCAAAATAATAAAAGCTCAGTACAGTTGTGAGTGCACTCAAATTAGACTAGACCCAGGTCTGTTAAAATAAAAGTTCACAGTCCTTCGAGTGCACTTCCTCCAGGGAAAGCAAGTGTCAGTGTGCACACAGTTCTACCTGACCCCTTGGGCCAAGGGGAAATAGATCAAGGCTCTCTGGCTCAGTGTCTCTAGGGTGCAACCTCTTAGCTACAACTAAGCTCTATATCAACTGGGGTTGGCTCGCCATACAGTACTGGAATAGTTTTTCCACGAAGCTCCAGAATCTCCACCGCCGGTTCGGACTCCACCAGTAACCGTGATCACTCAACATCTGAATCCAACAATAAAACCTGACCAGTGCAATGGAACAGAACGTTAGCTTGAGCATGTCCTCCAAATTAGACTTTCTTGTGGTATTCCACACTGTTAGTAGTTTACACCCATAACAGAAAGTAAGTATCAATATACCACTACGATGATTCAGTTACTACTGACATCACTTCCCATCTCCCTCACTAGTGTGAACGGCTGAGAGGTGGGCCTAACCATTCTATTGCCTGAGATATAGCAACACTCAATCTTACAGGCTAATGTTCCAATAACAATATGCTCTCGTATTGGATGATAAAGGTTTACAAAAAACTCCCTTTAGTTCTCAAGCAAACATTTCAGCATAATGTGCTTTTATATAGTTATAACATAAAATATAAAATCCATCCATCCATCCATCCATCCAACTTACTCTTTCTTCAGGGTCGCGGTGGAACCTGGAGCCAATCACAGGGAGCTTCGGGCACAGGCGGGGTACACCCTGGACAGGGTGCCAGTCTATCACAGGGCACAATCACATACACACTCACACACCCATTCATACACTACGGACACTTTAGACACGCCAATCAGCCTACCGTGCATGTCTTTGGACTGGGGGAGGAAACCGGAGTAAAATGTAAAATCACTTGTACATAAACATTTATTGCATATTTATTTCACTAAGAACTTATTTATTTATTTATTTTACTTATTGCCTATTTTACCTCTGGGTTACATATGTATTCAAACTAATCTCTTTTGCTGTACAGAGGAAACAGACCAACATCCTTGGTGATGGTTGTGACATCATCAGCATATGTACTTGTAATCTCTGTATGAAAGGGTAAGCATTTTTCAGTTACACCATTTGGGAGCATGAGCATCTTTTACCATTTTGATACAAATCAGTATGTTAGTAACAGTAACTAAGTTGTGTTGTGTAACTGCATTTTTTGGCAAATAAACAAATTATATCCCTAATCCTGCTGGCCTGTTGGTTGTTAAACTTCTAAACAATATATCAAATTATTAATATTTTTATCATTTAACAATTCTTCTATCTGCTTAATTTGTGCAAAAGTTGAACTTGTGACCTGCTGATAGAGAAGCACTCTCATTTAGACAATACCACATTCACATTCATTTAAATAAACTTACATCAGCACATACTGATGAGGTGTGATCTGTGACAGTGAAAGAGCTTCCTGATATGTAAATTGATAATTGAGGATTTTTACAGGAGGCTCGATCATACTGACATTTTCATGATCTGCTCAGAGCCCCACACAATTATCTTCTTTTCCTGTCCTTGATACACCGTCCACAATCTGACCCTGTATTAAAACTGTACTCACTGTACAGCTCGGTTCAACCTACTGAAGCCAACCTGCACAGCCAGGAACCTTGGAGTGATTCTTGATGATAGCTTGACCTTTACAGACCATATTTCAACAACTGCACAGTCCTGTAGGTTCATCCTGTACAGCATAAAGAAAATCAGACCCTATCTCACCGAACAGGATACACAGCTACTAGTACTAGTAGATCTTGCCATCTCAAAACTGGACTATTGCAGTGACTATTGTACTATAACTCGGGCCTCCCAGCCAGCTCCATCAAACCTCTTCAGATGATTCAGAATGCTGCAAAACGCCTCGTCTTCAACCAGTCCAAAAGAACCCATGTCACACCCCTCTTCATCTCCCTTCACTGGTTTCCTGTAACTGCCCGTATCAAATTCAAGGCCCTGATGCTCACGTACAAGACTGGAACAGCACCCTCCTAAATCAACACTCTCCTGAAAGCTTACGTTCCCTCACAAAATCTGAGATCAATTGATGGCTGATGCTTAGTAGTGCCTACTCAGTGTGGCTCAAGGTCCCTTTCCAGAACCTTCACACTATCTGTTCCTCAGTGGTGGAATGAATTTCCAACCTCAATCCAGACCACAGAATCTGTCACCATCTTCAAGAAACAGCTAAAGACCCACCTCTTCCATGAACACGTAACCAACCCCTATAAAAAATAATAATTTTAAAAATAATAACTCTAGCACTTACACCTCGACTCTGTGTACTTAATTTTCGTTTGTGCTGCTTTGGTTCAGGAGATATTAAAAGAATATTCAAAGGTCATTCTGGGGTCACCCAGCCCCCCCACATGCTCCAAATTCACCTGAAATAGTCTCAATCGTTTGTGCTGGTAAAAGTTTTGTTTGTGCTGCTTTTGTTTTTAAAATATTAGGCATTGAATTAACATTATAAATGTCTAATATTTTAAAAACGGAAAATTTTTACGGCACAAACTAGCACAAACGATTGAGACTATATTGCCGACGTTTTGCGTTGGTGGGGGGGGGCAACTTCATGCAGGTTGCACTTTGCTTCTTCTAGAACTCTCTGCTTGATATATCGCTTTGCTTGTATTTTCTCATTTGCAATTCGCTTTGGATAAAAGCATCTGCTAAATGAATAAATGTAAATGTAAAACCTCAGAGTATGAAATCAGTCAGAACTGCTAAAATATTCTAAGAGAAACATTTTAAATTTAATTCTTAGAAAGCAAAAAAGAAATGTATTAAGATTATTAATTCCTCAGAGTGCTCAAATTCAGGAGAGTTCAAGAAAAGTCCTAATGAGTTAGAAGTTGATTAAACTGCTGTAGTCAGACAAAGCTTGTATTTTTAGTTTCAAACAGCCTAAATTAAAGAGTTAATTAGCTGAAAATGGTCTAATTTTTTTTATTGGAACTGATTTCTCCATCTTAAAAACAGAGAAGAAGCAGCACTGTGTGGGAGTGATGATTTGATCACATCAGGAGACAATAAATGGATCAATCAAAGAATCGCTGTTATCATCTACACCTTTCAAATCATTCATATACTGTATTAATCTATTTCCCCATCATTCATCAATAAATATAAACAAACTGTGTTCAAACTGTGACAAGTTGTGTTCAGCCCTGAACCACCATGGGGTCCCCTTGATCTCGTATATTATTGTCCGTTTCTAAATATTTTTTATAACATGCAAATATAAACGTGGATTCAGCTTTAGAGGAGTCATGTGGAAATTTCATTTAAAAAAGACCTGATTATATTTATTTATTTACTGTTTTAGACTCGGACAAGTGCCAAGAACGTGAAGCAAAAGAGCAAGAAGAACTTAAAAAGATATGAATTTTTTGTAATATTTGAAATTTTTATTTAGTCTTGACAAACCATTCAATGAATTAATTAAAAACAATACTCCAGTCAGTCTAGATCAACAGATTCAATAGTCGTCCACTGTGTTTCATTAGAAGTGCCCCATGATGAAATGTAATTTTCAGTTTGTCATCAATAATCAAAATGTTCTTATACGTGTTTTAATGTAATATATAATATTGGCAGTGCACCATAAATATATTATTTAAATAGCAAATACTAATGTTTGAAATCAACTCACTGTATGTTGTTTGTTGACACTGAAACTGCTCTGAAATAACAGATTAAAGGGTGGGGGTCATTTTGGGGTTTTTATGAAGGCACTGACAGGGGTCTCTGACAAAGTATTGCTAAGGGCCCCAGAAGTATAGCACCAGCACTGCACGAGAGAGAACCCTTACTCACCGTGTTGAACTTCTGTTGTCTGCCCAAATTCCTGTCATGATCATGCACACCTGTTTGGTATTTAATGATTAATCGCCTTATTTAACTTCAGGTTTTGTCACTATTTGTGTTGTTGAAGCATTATGCTTAATCTGCTTATGTTTTTTTTATTGTGCTTTTTCCTTGCCTAGCCTAGCATTAGCCCCGCCCTTTGTTGTCCCAGTTTTTTTCCCCCCTGTGTTTTAGTTTATCCCTTGGTTGTTTTTGTCCCCAGTAAAGAAGTTCTGCACTTTGTATCCTGGACTCCTGTTATGACGAAGTTAATTTACATTTAACACATAACCGTCTCCACAGACCCTGATACCATGCTTCACTACCAAGTTTGAAACATACATGTGTTGTAAACATATTGTTTACTCACATTGGGTAAAACAAACATTATTGAATTATTATTTAAAAACTACAGAATAATTATTCAGACTACAAATAACAATAACTCAAAGTTTAGACAAAATGAAAATAGTTCAGAATTACTATTAGCTTATCAATTATTACAGAATAGTTTATTCTGCAAATATATTTACATTATTTTCATTGACAAGAAGGCTAGGTGACAAACCACCTGTGCAGCCTGAAAAATGCAGACAAAGTGGGAAAAATGCATCACATGCATAAGCTGCTGAATCTTTGTCCAGTTGTAGCTATGTGAAGAATAGGACTGATTATTTTTACTGCTGACTGATGAGCACAACAGAAGTGGAAAATGTTAGAAACAGGGGGTTCTCCAGGACCAGGGTTGGAAACTTGTGATTCAGTCAGTGAGTGAACTCCAGTTCTAAAACCCACTTAAATATATAAATACAATGGAAAAATACAGATTTTGCTACAAATTATGATGTGGTTTATTTATGCACAAACCATTGATGTTAAGAGAAAAGAAAGTTTATTCTAGTATAACATTCACTGTATAAAGTGTAGAAATAGATCTTACCCTCGACAATGACGTGAACAGTGGTGTCATCATACCAGGATTCGTCCTCTACAAGACATTTATATTCTCCTTCATCAGAGATTCGGAGAGCTGAGAGTTTGAGTGAAGCGTTGCCTTTCTGAAGCTCCTCTTTAAACAGTGATGTTCTTCCTCTGTAAGACTGAGCCTGCTTTTTATTTCTGTCTTCATGATCCTTATAGAGATGCACTAATGAATCCACATGCTCTAATCTCATCCACTCCACTGTCATGTCCACAGCGCTGGTGTTGGGTTTGATAAAACAGGGCAGAACCAGGTCTTCACCAGCTACAGCAACAAGAGGAGCATCTGGACCAACCACCGTTAATCCCTCTGGGGTTTTTCAAAAACAAACAAATACTGTATATCATTTCCAATATCATATGTCCTTTGCAGGTGTTTTGAGTTAATTATCTGATTAGAGCTCTTCTCAAGTTGAAATTTCTGTATTATAAATTCTTGATTCTAATATTTTGAGATACTGGATTTTTGATTTCCATGAACTTTAATCTGTAAAGTCTCGTGTACATTCCATAAACAGTTCAAATGAACAACCACCTGTTTTGAATGATTAAAGCGGGAAGTCTCCTGTGAACGCTCATATCTGTCAGAGTGTGTTCATTTCGGACTCTCCAGGCGCGCCTGACTCTGCAGCAAACCACACTTTCTAGCTCATAGCAACATAGAACTAAAAGTTTATAAAAGTTAATAGAAGTTAATGCTAAAACAGGCTGAAAGGCATGACGGAGATCTGAAAGGCGTACAAGGGAGATTCCTGTGAGGTGGAAATCTAACACCCACAATACCATTCAACTTCCTGCTGATACCAACATCACTTTGCTTCATCTGGTACTCTTGCAATATAAAACACAAAGTAGAACACAACTTATTCTAGATAACAAAATAACACTCTGGTGTGAGCAATTATGTGAGTGTTGTTTTGTTTTCTACACTATATCTATTAAAACAAGAGCTGCTCTCCATCAGGACTGAAAATCATTTTCACATCCTCCAAAAACCACGTTACTTAAATATTCTATAAAACTTTCTGTCCCAATTTTTTTTATTGTGTTGAAGGCATCAAATTCTAAATTTGTTTATATTTACAAAATACAATTAAGTTGGTCAGTGAAAACATTGAATATGTCTTCTTTGTACTTTTGTCAGTTAATTAAAGTTTCAAGAAACTTCACAGCTTTTATGGAAATGGGGTTAGTACATTTTGACCTTTCATGATATTCTTGCACTGCTGGTGTTTGCCGTGTGTAGCAGCATAAGAGGCAAACTCATGAAAACATTCAATCTTTAAAGCAATTCATATTTAAGTGCAATTTTAAAGACATTTTATAGGCCTAGTAATGTAGGTAGCAATACTGTAGTTGTAGGTAGCAACTCAAAGGTATAATAGTCAATTTTTAATTATTTCTTATTTTACTAGTACAAATAACCTGGAAAAATTGTAGATCATGACCTCAGTGTATTATATGGCTGAAAAAACCCATGTGTCTGGAGTGCTTTAATGTTTGCATCAGCCTTTTGTCTGCCATTTTATTTACACTCCCTAATGCCCATCTCAGTCTGTTCAAAAAGAAAAGAAATGTGGCTGAAATCCCTGTGACCAGCACGGCCAGATAATACTCCTGTGACCAAAAAACTTCATGACAAAACAATAACAACAACAACAGCAACAGTAAAACCAGATTAAGCACTGGCAGCTCTTTCCCAGTGTGGAATTAGTGATGTTGCTTGTGGACATTTATATAAACATTATCAGTATAAAGCTTTGAATTTTTGAATGGTGGCTTTACATAACTAATCAAACAGATATACTTTTCTAATTTAGAGAGTGAGACAAGGCAATGCTTTGGTTGAACCATATTCATGGAAATGTATGTGATGTGCGGCTAAATCATGTGTAGCTACAATGCTAATTAGATAATACCAGAGATAATAGTTTAAAAGTTAATTCCAAAGAAAAACAGAACAGAGAAGGCACTTTTACCCATTTCCATACGTGTAATTGTGCATATCCCAAATGTTATAACTTGGCTTCCAAGCAGTTTAATGGCTGAGTGGGAAAAAACATGTGAGGCTAAAATGTTAACATCATCAGCCAGCCTGCTAATTTGGGAATCTACTTGTCACCACTGTACAAATAAATAAATAAACCGTGCAACCTCTGGCAATAATTATGGCATCACCACACTTGGAGGATGTTCACAAGACAAATCAAGTTCACAAGAGGATGTGTTTTTCCACACTGTCCTACGCATACGCACAATTCACCACCAAGTGAACTAATGAATAGTTTACTTTCACGCTGACAGGAGTTTTTTTTTTTTTACTTTATCTCGACACCGATCAGCTGTTCGAGTGAAACTTTTGAATTGTAGCAGCTCTGAAATATCTAAAAACAAATAAAAAGTTTTTGAGTTGTGGCGCTTTGCTTTTTAATGTCATCTTCACTTCATATATAGAGAGGGCTTTCAGTCTTTCAGTGATCATAACACTTTCCCCAGTCGCTGAGCCAATGATGTTACTCAGCTCTGAGAGAGGAGATCTTCCACACACCAGGATTGAGTTAAAGAGAGTCACACACCACCTTTTACAAGAGGACCAGAGAGAGTTCTCTCAAAAACAACTTTTATAACACCACTAAACTTACAGAACTCTCTGGGCACAAAAACATCACAACTTTAGAGTTCATTATAACATACACACACACACACACACACACACACATATACACACACACACACACACACACACACACACACACACACACACACACACACAGCATAGTTATAACATAGATTTACCCATACCTGATTGAAATTTCATGAAGCTGAAGAGAATCAGGAGAGTCTCACAAAAAAACATCATCCCTGAAAGACAGTTTATCGTTATTGCTTCAGTCTGTTTTACAAGATAAATAACATTTGATTAATTACACAATTTAATTGCACAATTTAATGCATATCTGTTTTATCAAAAAATCGAAAGTACGCACTCTTTTTGTAAGGGTAATATTTTCTTGATAAGAGAACGCTAAAAAGTAAAGACTGTCAATAAGTCCACAATGTCAGTTTAGTGTACTGTCATTTGTGTAACCTGTGTAACCTGTTTCTAAATGAAAATTTAACCACACCTTTTTTCTCTAATATGCTAAGAATGTGGTAGCGTAAGAATGGTAGTGTGTTTGAGGTGACTCATTTCAGCCAAAGTTGCAAAGGCCCAAATTTAAAATGCTGAACCTAAAACACTCGCTCATATTAATCCCTATATTTAACACGTGAGAGTTAATTGACTTTGTTAGTTTAAACTTCTTTGTTTACATGTTGGTGATTGGTGATGTTGATGATGGTTTTCTACATTACCCACAATAACATTCAACTTCCTGCTAATACTAATATCACTTTGCTTCATATGCTATGCTTGCTATGTACAAAACAAAGTAGAACAAAACTTATTCTAGATATCAAAATAACACTCTGGTGTGAACAATTATGTGAGTGTTGTTTTGTTTTCTACACTATATCTATTAAAAGAGCTGCTCTCAGTCAGAGCAAGAGCTGCTCTCAGTCAGGACTGAAAATAATTTCCAGGGACTGGTATCCAAGACAACAGGAATAATAGAATATATCTGTGCTGCATGCCTCCTGATATCCTGTCTGATAACATCACACATGTTAAAACATGGTGTAATGACTACATCCTGATTTTTCTCTCCTGTACTCAGTACTCTGCCAGTCTTTCTCTCACCTGTACTCTGCTACTCCTCTTGTGTGCTTCTTCATGGCCGTATCGGAGCTCATGCTGTGGAACAGTTTGTTCTTTTTGTCCTTTTTCTTGATGTTCTCACCCTGAGCATCATTCAGACCTGCCAACATTCCACCCAACATCACAAAGTCCACCCCCACACCTGTCCATCACACAACACAGCAAATCAAATAATGCAAAGAACGTCAAACACTGGGAATGCAAAAAAAAAAAAATTAAATAAAATAAAGAGCTTACTTTCAGGATTCCTTAAAATGCATGAATAATAGTATTAAAATTTTAAAATGGAGTATTTGGAGTCATTTTGAGATTCTATGTCAGATATGACATTCCTCTTATTCCACATTGATTTGCTGATTATAATTTTTAATTTATTAATCAATCATGTATTTAACTGTTCATGGAACTGTTCATTTGAACTGTTTATGGAACGTACACGAGACTCGAGTCTTCAGGAGAGAGGGTTTACATTTGCGAGTTTCTTTGTAACATTTGGTCTCATTAACTTGAAGAGAAAGATAAAAAGAGTCTGGTGAGGGAACGACTGTATATAGCAGTGATAACAGGAACTAACGCCCGTGTCAGGAAACTTACTGACTGTTACTGTTACAAAGCACCGACACTCCTTCTATAAATGTTAAATAAATGTCTCCTAACTGTAAACTTCACCATGTCAGTGATTATACACTAGTATTATATTATGTGGGGCAAACCCCAGTGCATGAGCTGTTACTATAGAAATGATAACATAAAAAGGAGCACATTAATATAAACCCAGCACCCCAATATAACACACCTCACTACATCCCTTTAGACAGAAGCTGGGCATCCACCCAATTCCACGTTTTGCATGCCAATCTCAGCATTTTCCTGGGTTGTCCAGGAGTGGTCCAATGTGGGCTGTAGTTAGTTCAGACCCCACCGGTCACCACTGATGGAGAGGATGTGGAGGTAGTGAGAACATGCAAGCAGCTGAGGGTGCGTTTGGATGACAAACTGGATTGGACCATCATTAATTCCTACTTCATGCCATAACACCATCTCCCTCCACTGGCTTTCTGTAGCTGCCCGCATCAAGTTCTAGGCCTTGATGCTCACCTACAAGACCTTGTCAGGAACAGCACCCTCCTACCTCAACTCTCTCCTGAAGGCCTACGTTCCCTCTCGCAATCTGCGATTGACTAGCAACCGACGTTTAGTAGTTCCCACTCAGCGTGGCGTAAGGTCCCTTTCCAGAACCTTCACGCTTACTGTTCCCCAGTGGTGGAATGCACTTCCAATCTCAATCCGGACTGCAGAATCTCTCACTATCTTCAAAAAACAGCTTAAGACCCACCTCTTCCGTGAACACCTAACCAACTCATAAGGGGAAAAAAAAAAAAACAACAAAAAAAAACACAACGCACTTACACCTCTACACTGTGCCTTTGCTTCCTCTGGTATTCAATTAATGGATCTTGTATAGTAGCACTACTTGTATTGTTCTCTGCTTGATATATAGTATCTTGAGTATCTCCGCTCCTGTATCCACTGTCATCGCTACAGTCTATAAGCCACCTAAGGCTAAGGCATATGCAGATTTTATGTCGGAGTTTGCGGACTTCCTGTCAATGTTGAGCACGAAGTTTGACAGAATTTTGATTGTGGGAGACTTCAACATTCATGTGGACTGTAATGACTCGGTGGTGGCCAAGGATTTTCTGTCACTAATTGACTGTTTTAACTTCACTCAGTTTATAATTGACCCGACTCATAACAAGGGTCATACGCTGGATCTTGTGATTGCTAATGGCTCATTTGTATCTGAGTTTTCAGCTACTGACATTGGACTGTCTGATCATTCAGCTGTCTTTTTTTAACCTCGAACTGTATCATTCAAGGGAGCCTCCTATCCGAACAGTAACCTTCCGGAAGTGGAAGTCCATCGATCAGACAGCCTTCTCCAATTCTGTGGTTTCCACCCTAAGCGATCTTCATCCATTATCACTGGAGGAGAAAGTTCTGTAACTAAATTCCACTCTTGCTGCTAAGCTTGACACTTTTGCTCCTCTAAAGTCACGTAAGGTCACATTCACCCACTCTGCTCCCTGGTATAATGACAATCTGCGCTCTAGAAAGGCTGTTTGTCGGAAAATGGAGCGAAAATGGCGCCTTACCGGACTGAGTGTCTACTATCAAGCGTGGAAGGATCTACTGGGGGACTATCGTGCACTACTGGAGACTGAACGATCCTCTTACTTCTCTGTTGCTATTGTAAAAAATCAAAATAATCCCAGACACTTGTTCCATACCATAAATAGACTGCTTCAAGTTAATGCTGTTACCACTTTGCCTGTTTCTCAGCAGCTCTGTGATTCCTTTCTACAGTTTTTCAATTCTAAGATTCTCAATGTTCGTAAAGAAATTTCTGTTAACCCTGACTGTGCCACTCCACTCATTTCTCACTGCTTGATTCTGAGGCTCTCACAAGGGAGGTCTCCAGCATGAAATCTACCACCTGCCTGCTGGATCCAATTCCCACGATGCTGTTTAAATCATGCTTTGCTGTGTGGTGCCCTGCTATCCTCAGCATTATAAATGAATCACTGGAGACTGGGGTTGTTCCAGCAGTACTGAAGACTGCTGCTGTTACACCTGTCCCCAAGAGAGAAAATGTCTCTGTGGATGATTTTAACAATTTTCGCCCCATTTCAAATCCGTTTTTGGCAAAAATACTTGAGCGTGTTGTCGCCTCTCAACTATGTTCTCATCTGACAACCAACAACCTCTTTGAACCACTTCAATCAGGTTTTTGTAAATTTCATAGCACTGAAACTGCGTTGGTCAAAGTTACAAATGACCTTTTGATGGTCTCTGATTCTGGAGCTACCTCACTTCTTATTCTTCTTGACCTTAGAGCCGCCTTCAATACTGTGGATCATGGTCTTTTACTTACCCGCCTTGAAAGTGTTTTTGGTGTGTCCGGGAAAGTTTTAAACTGGTTTAAATCCTATTTTACTGACCGTTCCCAGTTCATTTCTATGAGTGGCTTTAGATCTGACACTTGCTCGGTGCTCACTGGTGTTCCTCAGGGTTCAATTCTAGGCCCTCTACTGTTCAATATTTATCTATCTCCACTTGGGCATCTGCTGCGAACACTTGGCCTCCATTATCACTTTTATGCTGACGATACCCAAATCTACATTCACTCAAGATCTGGTGAAAGCATTGATGTTGGTTATCTTTCTGGCTGTATTTCTGAGGTAAAGAAATGGATGAATAATAACTTTCTGTGCCTGAACAGCGGGAAAACTGAGGTCATGCTCATAGGTTCCCGTCATCAGATTCGCAAAGCGGCTCCATTGCCTCTATCCGTTGATGGCTCTGTTCTAGAGTTCCAAAGCAAGTTGAGGAACCTTGGTGTATTTTTGACACTAACCTCACTTTTGATTTTTTGTTGTAGAGCACTGTGAAAGCTTCCTTTTTTCACCTCAGAAATATTGCCAGATTAAGACCAATGCTAAACTTATGTGTCGGCAAAAAAGCTGATCAATTCATTCGTTGTCACGCGGTTGGATTATTGCAATGCCGTTTTAGCCAGAGTTTCTAAAACTGCAATTAACAAATTGCAGTATGTTCACAACTCTGCCGCCCGGATCCTGACGGGAAGCAGGAGATATGACCATATCACTCCTGTTTTGAAGTCCTTACACTGGCTCCGGTCAGGTTCCGGGTGGATTTTAAGATCTTGATGTTAACATGCAAGGCATTGCACGGATTGGCTCCACAATATTTTACTCACTTATTAATCCCGTACACCCCACATCGCAGACTCGCGCTCCTCTCAGGCTAATCTACTTAAGGTTCCACTAACCCACCTTAAGTCTATGGGTGACAGGGCTTTTTCTGTCACGCTCCATCACTTTGGAACTCTCTTCCCCCTGAACTCAGGGAAGCTCAGTACTTTGGCATTTTTAAAGCTCTTTTAAAGACACACTTTTTTAAACTCGCTTTTGATTCTTAATATCTTTTTGACTGTTTTATATTTGTTTTTATTACAGTTTTATTCATTTTATTTAACTTTTTATTTATTCTGTGATTTGTGTTTTTATGTACAGTGCTTTGAGAAGCTACTTTAAAGGCGCTTTATAAAATAAAGTTTTTTATTATTATTATTATTATTATTATTATTATTATTATTATTATTATTATTATTATATCGCTTTGCTTATTTGTAAGTTGCTTTGGATAAAAGTGTCTGCCAAGTGAATAAATATAAATGTAATAACACCCAGAGATATACAGAAATGTAATAAGTACAGAGCACTTACCTGTTTTCTCACTGGAATGTGCAAATAATTAAACAGTAGATTTGTTTACAACAGACTGAACTCTCTGTCCAGCTTCTCTCAGAGAGACACTGATTGAGATCATGGTCAGTTAGGGTGGCTCTCATCTCATTTAATATCCTTCTCCTGTGCACTCTTCCTCTGTATACTCTTCCTACTGCCTGTCATCTATCTCCTCCTCTCTCCTTCTCTACTCCTCTTTCTCTCCCGACTCCTCTAACTCTCACTCTGTGAATCTTATTGTTGAAGAAAGTGTTAAAGCTTTAAATTCAACTCCAGTGAAAGAGCTGGAAAGTAATGAGCGACCTGTAAACTGGCCAACCATCAATAAGAAGTTACATACTTTAAGATTGACTTTTGCACAGGATTATCTTGACTGTCTCATAGACGGTTTGTAGATGTGCATTAAGATAATCTATATAATTCAAATGGACATTTCAACATTTTAAAAATAAAAAAACGAGTAAAACAGCATCAGCCAGGTTCAAATCAACACTTGAACAGAAAGATGCAGCTCCTTCATGTATCTCTAACTTACTGTTTAACTTGATTGATTGTATTGTAATTCGATTGGACTGATTTTCCTGCCATCAGTGACTGTGAAAGTTGACTAATTACTTCATTTTAAATTGTAGTCTGATCACATTACTGATTACTGCATGTAAAAAGTCATCAGATTACTAATTACTTTACTTTCATGTTACTTTCAAAACCAATCAAACCTACAAAAATACACTACAAAGTGAAACTCAGTTCTTTCAGTAATTCTAGCATGCATAAATTTATGACACAATCAGAAAACAAATCAATCAAAAGTTGGATTTATCATAAAACTTGCCTCAGGTGATGTCACTGTTTGTAGGACTACCAGACCCATAAAATACAAAACTTTTCTAACTAGACTAGTCTGGTGTCGCTAGCCAAGGGGAGGCACAGCTAAGGTATTATTGTATGGGTTTAGCTGCTACAGAGCCATGCAAAATACATTATCGTTCCTTATGCTCCTCATATCATGTTCACGTAACTTCTACATATTCACGAACTCATATAAACATTTACACACCTTGTTTTCCTGCTCAGCATGAGAGGATGTTACTGTTTCAGTTTCATCCCCTTTACTGGTAAATATAAATCGGTGTATTTCCATTTTACCCTCACATTAACTGACTGTGAGCTAGCGTTTGACAGAATTGAGAGACTGTTAGCAAATAAGTCACAACTATTTCCATATATTTTCCTGTAACCCCCGTCTGATTGGTCTCGCTTCTGTTCTAGATATAAAATGATATATAGATATATAAGATATATAAAATAAGATATAAAAAGGTATAAAATTACAACACCGCCATCTTCTTTTACTGACGTTCAGTTATGTAATGACAAACCGCTCCAAGTGGAGAATTATTCAGGGATAAAGAAATAAATCTTCTGGGTTACAGCCCCTAATGGCCAGGTCAGGTTACACCTCTGGCAGCCACCTCTGATTTATTTTAAAAATACATTTTACTTAATATTGTTTTCTTAACAATACATTTGTAATGCGAGTGACAGAATTTTATTGACATCAGTAACTGTAATCAAATTACATCAGTTTAAAATGTAATGCTTTACATTACTGCGTTACCAGAAAAAGTCATTAGAGTACAGTAACATGTTACACCCAATTGTGTATGACTGAGCACCAGACTCTCTCTCTTCCTCTATCTCGCTCTCTCCCACATACACATTTTCTCTCTCTCTCTCTCACACACACACACACACACTCTTTCTTTCTTTCTTTCTCTCTCTCTCTCTCTCTCTCTCTCTCTCTCTCTCACCATGCATAACAAATGACCTGAATGATAGGCACTTTGAAGGTTTTAGTATAATCATTTGCACCATGCTATGAAGTCATTCTAATCAGAATTTTAATGTTAATGTTATTTTTGAGCCCCACATTTTTCAGCGATCCAAAGTTCTCACAGTGGATGGTAAACACTTTGAAGGGAATACATGGTGACAAAATTTATCAATGGAACACATCCTCTCTCTCTCTCTCTCTCTCTCTCTCTCAGAATTATTGTTTCTCAGTCCCTCACAGTCACACAGAATGGACAATTATCGTTATTTACATTACGTTACATTTATTGCATTTGGCAGACGCCCTTGTCCAGAGCGATTTACATTTATCTCATATATAAAACTGAATTTGAGTGGTTGAATTTGAGTACTGAAATTATTGACCTGAATACAGGCTTCTGAATATCTGACAACTGAATTATTCAATCTGAATTTAAACCTGAACTTAAAACATTTAAAACATAAAACATGAATCTGAACACTGAAAAAAGAGATTTGAATTTCAAGCATGTTAATAATAATAATTAAAAAATACAATCTGTGGTTTTCAACTGTATATATTTCGATATTATGAATGTGTCACCTGTTACAACTGGTTATCTTTGGGATGGGAAATGGTTTCTGTTTGCTGAGCCATATTTTGTGTGCAGGTCCGAACTCCCTCCTAGAGGCCCCGCCCTGCCCTGCCATGCCCTGCCCCTGCCCCGCCCCGCCCTGCCATGCCCTGCCCTGCCCTGCCCCGCCCCTTGAGGTTATAAATATTCTGTGTTCTGACTGCTGTTCTGGTTCTGACCATTGCCTGGTTCTGACTGTGAGTTTGGTTGTCCCTGTATCTGGTTGTGTATTCTCTTCACCACTGAATATATTTTGCACTCGGTTCACCAGCAGTAGGAATGTGGTTGCCATTTCTTTTGGGAGAGGGGCTCTTTGTCTCTGTTTTTGGCTTAGGGATTTAGGGAAGGATATCTGTTTTTCTTTGTTGATATTTTCCTTTTAGGTAAACTAGCTACCAAACAACTTATTTTTTCGTTTATTATTTTGGCCTTGGCCCACCCTGATGGTACACCTGGTGTTGGTTCTCTGTAGTTATAAGTATGTGTTTTACAATATAGCACAACTTTTTTTGTAACTCCTGGCTTCCATTGTTTTTAAAGGTCAATTCCATTGAATTGCGAGCTGTTTACTATATGCGACTCAACAGGTGTGTATTGTTTCACCTAAAAACGTAACCATCAGATTTAATGTCTCCCATCGTTTTAAAGTCATCTTAAAATGACCAAATAAACACTCCTCCACTCTGTGTATAGAGATATAACCACATTTTCTCAGTTCCTCTCGGGTTTTGTGTTTTGTTTCGTGTTTGTTTTTAATGTAAATGATGGATATTATCCAGTAGTGAGGAGTTTTCATCTCCATCCATCTTCTATACCGCTTATCCTGGATTCCTCTGGGTACTCCGGTTTCCTCCCCAAGTCCAAAGACATGCCAATCAGCCTACCATGCATGTCCAAAGTGTCTGTAGTGTATGAATGGGTGTGTGAATGTGTATGTGATTGTGCCCTGCGATGGACTGGCTTCCTGTCCATGGTGTACCCTGCCTTGTGTGCCCGATGCTCCCTGGGATAGGCTTCAGGTTTCCCCGTGACCCTGAGTTTCATCGCGACAGAGTAAATTGTAAAATTGTTATATTTGTCCGCTAGATGGCAGTGAAAGACCACATTAAACACTTACACACTTCCATCAGAAAAGAATTACTGCAAAATAAACAAATCAATCATTTACTAATAGATTAATAAAAAAAAGTCAAATCCCATGAAAATTATTAAGAAAATGTAATGTTTTAAATCTGCTGTGTGAGCGCTTTGCAGCAAAGACACTTCCCCATTTACTCAGTATGGCTCTAAAAGAGAAGAGAGAAAAGCATGTACGTGTTTATACATTAGCTAATGGATTAAACTGATAAATCAATTTATTTATGTGTTAGTAAACTACTCTTCCACTTTATTGTGACAATAAGGTTACATCCATTTAATAATTTTAATAAATATAGTCATTTACAATCTGTTATTACTGCATCCTGTTAATGTACAATAATACTGAGGTGCAAATCTGCCACTATTTATAAGTATAAATCTAACAACTATTTGCACTTATTGCCAATAACTGCTACTTTTATACAGTGTAAATAGAATATATCACTATTTTCATTTAGTCTGTTCGGTTTTATCTACACAGACATCAGCAGCTGAACTTCATAAATTTTTTTTATCATATTAAATTCTGCAGTGTGAACTGTAAATGATCGTCATTACAAATCAAATATGAGTAAAGTTCCACAAGCATAAGGTGGGTTGTACCGATAAGGATTAAATTAAGCACAGTTTAGAGCTAATCTAGGATTTGTTGATCTGGGCTTTATTTTAAATTGAGTTGTGCTGCACCACTTAATTTATGACTAATTTTCTCCGCCATGATGGATTCGCCATTGACAACACTGCAGCAGCACGTGCGGATTTCATAATCCTGGAAATATATGAATTCTCCAGTGTAACAATGTAACGCTTTCACTTCCTCTTGAGTGACTACAAACTTCACACCAGTGGTGGTCCCCTACTGAAGAAATAGATTAATTGTCACGAAAAATTATGCGAACCACAACCTGTTCAACGATGATTCCATTGCCGACCAGCTGGAGTCACTGACATCATCCGACAAAAGTATGTTAGCTGCATTTCATTTTCTCATTCATGTGTTCACTTTGACCAGCGTTGGTTTGAACTTATTTGTAAGTCATATTTATCCTAGATATGAATGGTGAAGACATAAGGACTGGTTCCTGCACGAGTGCTGCACCTACTAAACGCATCAGTGATGGAGCAGATCTGGTACAAGATAAAACTCAATGCTCAGAGCCCTCAAAGAGCAAAAGACAAGAAAAATGAATTCAATGAAAATCATTCTGAAGTACTACAATTAGTGAAAGAAAATAACTTCATTCAAATTAAGAATGCCAAGTTACAGAAAGAGGTGCTTCTTTTACAAAAGGAAATATTACAGATGCAAAAAGGAAAACTTACTACAGACTACAACCAGTACAAATAGATTTCAGTGAGTTGTGGAAATGTAGAAAACAGATTGAAAAAAGAAGAAATAGATTGTTAAAATCTAATGATTTAAAATATATACAGTATCTCACAAAAGTGAGTATACCCCTCACATTTTTGTAAATATTTGATTATATCTTTTCATGTATCAACACTGAAGAAATGACACTTTGCTACAATGTAAAGTAGTGAGTGTACGCCCGTTTAACAGAGTACATTTGCTGTCCCCTCACAATAACTCAACACACAGCCATTATTAATGTCTAAACCGCTGGCAACAAAACTGAATACACCCCTAAGTGAAAATGTTCAAATTTGGCCCAAAGTGTCGATATTTTGTGTGGCCACCATTATTTTCCAGCACTGCCTTAACCCTCTTGGGCATGGATTTCACCAGAGCTTCACAGGTTGCCACAGGAGTCCTCTTCCACTCATCCATGGTGACATCATGGAGCTGGTGGATGTTAGAGACCTTATGCCCCTCCACCTTCCGTTTGAGGATGACCCACAGATGCTCAATAGGGTTTAGGTCTGGAGACATGCTTGACCAGTCCATCAACTTCACCCTCAGCTTCTTTATCAAGGCAGTGGTCGTCTTCGAGGTGTGTTTGTGGTCATTATCATGCTGGAATACTGCCCTGCAGCCCAGTCTCCGAAGGGAGGGGATCTTGCTCTGCTTCAGTATGTCACACTACACTATTGGAATTCATGGTTCCCTCAATGAACTGTAGCTCCCGAGTGCCGGCAGCACTCATGCAGCCCCAGACCATGACACTCCCACCACCATGCTTGACTGTAGGCAAGACACACTTGTCTTTGTTCTCCTCACCTGGTTGCTGCCACAAACGCTTGACACCATCTGAACCAAATAAGTTTATCTTTGTCTCATCAGACCACAGGACATGGTTCCAATAATCCATGTCCTTAGTCTGCTTGTCTTCAGCAAACTATTTGCGGACTTTCTTGTGCTTCATCTTTAGAAGAGGCTTCTTTCTGGGACGACAGCCATGCAGACCAATTTGATGCAGTGTGTGGTGTATGGTCTGAGCACTGACAGGCTGACCCCACCACCCCTTCAACCTCTGCAGCAATGCTGGCAGCACTCATACGTCTATTTCCCAAAGACAAGCTCTGGATATGATGCTGACCACGTGTACTCCACTTCTTTGGTCAACCATGGCGAGGCCTGTTTTGAGTGGAACCTGTCCAGTTAAACCGCTGTATGGTCTTGGCCACCGTGCTGCAGCTCAGTGTTAGGGTCTTGGCAATTTTCTTATAGCCTAGGCCATCTTTATGTAGAGCAACAATTCTTTTTTTCAGATCCTCAGAGAGTTCTTTGCCATGAGGTGCCATGTTGAACTTCCAATGATCAGTATGAGGGAGTGTGAGAGCGATGACACCAAATTTAACACACCTGAGACCTTGTAACACTAACAAGTCAATATGACACTGGGGAGGGAAAATGTCTAATTGGGCCCAATTTGGACATTTTCACTTAGGGCTGTACTCACTTTTGTTGCCAGCGGTTTAGACATTAATGTGTGTTACACATTACTGTATTATATATATATATATATAATCAACTACTGATTTTATTATTTAAAAAAATATATGTAACTAGTAAACAGTGTTAGTGCTACAGTAGTATTATGGAGAGAATTATTAGATAAAGCTTGAGTTAATCTAGATTTAAGATTAATCCTAATTGGTGCAACCCACTCTAAATCTGAGAGGTAAAAATTCATTCAGTGTTAAATACAGGAGAGATGATCAGTGGTGTTGAATTTGTACCTCCTTCGTTAAAACAAGGACTGAAGTAAGGATAGAGTTTCTCAGTGAAAGACTGAGCAGTGAAAGAGTAGATATGAGAGCTGGCCTTCACGTCATAAAAGGAGACCAGACCCTCCTCATAATCCACAAACACCCCCACCTTCTCCACCTTCTCTCTCAGTGTGAGGCGGACAGAGGAACTAGCAAGAGCCTTATACTGATTCTCATTCCTCAGCCACACAGTCCAGAATCCATTCTGAGGACTCGGTGTAATCTTCCCCTTCCTGTTAATGTTCTCTCTCGCGACTCCTAATGTCCACTTAGTTTTCCCTCTGACCTGCACCTCATAATAAAATCTCCCTGAGGAGAAACTCTGCTTTCCCAGAACATTAGCACATTTATTAAACCTCTGTGGTGTATCAGGGAGATCCTGTCGTGTGTCTCCATCGGTCACTTGTTTCCCATCAGCAGACAGGACGAGTTTAGGATGAGCTGTATCAGGATCCAGAGTCACATCCACTGAGAGAAACACAGAGTGAGATGTGAGTTTACAGGTAAAAAATATTAAATCATCATCAGTGGATCAGATTCATTAGGATTTATAAAAGGATTTGTAGAAGATTAAATAATAAAACATTTTAAATGATCTCTTGTAAAAAGAGAACTTGTACAGTTGATGGTAGGAGCCTGTCAAAGATGAGAAATATAAAATGTTTTCCTTCTGAAACTTTACTCATTTATTTGTGTTTGTCATTTTTGTTCTTCAGGAAAAACAGAGAGAGTCACAGAGGATGAGAGAAAAACATTTGAGGAAAAACTTGATCCTGATGGACAAAATAAGTTCAGCGAGTCTCTAGTGATAAATATCTGGTAAGTTTTAGCTTTTGGAAGAAAACACCTTCTCTAAAGTCTCTGACTTTAAAGCATCATGGACTTTAGAGACTCTAAAGTCCATGATGGAGACAAACTGCATTTTAAATTCTTTTTAACTGCATGATTATTAATCTCTTTGACTTCTTTGTCCAGCACAACAACATTCACCTCTGACAGGCAAAGAGTTTTATACTCATCACTTTTCCTCATACATGCTGTAACACATCATTCTTTCACAATAATACATTATTTCCACACAATGTTTTACGAACATTATAATCTTTCATTTTTATAAGTGAAGCTTGTTAAAATGTCTGATCTCCACAGGATAAATGAGTCTGATCTATAATGAGTTGATGTTAATCTGTTTCTCTCCTTCCTCTCTCCTCTGAATGAAAGAATAAAAAGTATAAACATATGTCAGGTGTTCCGTTATAACTAGCTAATTCCCCCACACTCCCGCTGCAGACTCCGGATAAAGAAATAACACGATAGTTATAAAACACTTTTCTTTATTAATCTGATTCAAATCCACGATCGCCTACAGGAGCGCTCCCGAGAGGGGGAGGGATTTAATGGAAGGAGCTTGATTGCCTTTGCTGAGCCCTGAGTAACCCGGATGTTCAACTTAAATTATTTCCGTGGTAAATTTTGAAGCTGAATTTGACTGGTAGAATTTGAGCTCTGAAATTATCGGCCTGAATACAGACTTCTGAATATCTGACAACTGAATTATTCAATCTGAATTTAAACCTGAATTTAAAATATGAATCTGAACACTGAAAAAAAGAACTTGAATTTCAAGCATGTAAATAAATGAATAAATAAATAAATACAGATGTGTGGTTTTCAACCTTATATATTTCAATATTATAAATGTAAGTCAGTTTTCAGTCCCATACACAGACACACAGAACTTCTCACTTCATGAGAAAATTTCAATAAAGAAACAGAACAGACATTTTCAAACTCTCTCCAAAATAAAAGTAGCTAGTGTAACGTTTACTTAAATATCTTCTCTACACCCGATCTTCTACCAGCACTTTAAATAAAATCATTTCTCCTCTATGTTTATGTCAATCATTCTATTTACTGTTTTGTTTTCTGGTGTTTTTCAACATCAGATCATCAGGTTTCATCAATAAGCAGCAGGACGCCAGTGAATTTATTTACAGTCTGTACTTACTGTATCTACTTTACTTACAGTTTACTCAAAATGACTTACTCAAAAAAAGATAGATATGAATTCAGTGGAATGTATGAGGAGCTCGACAGGTGTGTATTGTTTTGCCTAACAGAAAATTAATGTTATTATCAGATTTCATTTCTCCCATCGAAACTCCAACACAAAGTATATACACTCCTACCAGAAAACAATCACTGAAAAATAAACAACTCATTCATTCATAAATGGATTAATAAAAAAGGCAAATCCCAAGGAAAATGTTTCTGCTCTTGGCAGCAATGTTGTTTCCCCATTTACTCACTATGGCTATAAAAGAGAAGAGGGAAAAGCATGTAGATCTCACAAAAGTGAGTACACCCCTCACATTTTTGTATTATATTTGATTATATTTTTCATGTGACAACACTGAAGAAATGACACTTTGCTACAATGTAAAGTAGTGAGTGTAGAGCTTGTATAACAGTGTAAATTTGCTGTGCCCTCTAAATAACTCAACACACAGCCATTAATGTCTAAACCGCTGGCAACAAAAGTGAGTACACCCCTAAGTGAAAATGTCCAAATTGGGCCCAATTAGCCATTTTCCCTCCCCGCCATTAATGGCTGCGTGTTGAGTTATTTAGAGGGGACAGCAAATTTACACTGTTATACAAGCTGTATCTCACTCACTACTTTACATTGTAGCAAAGTGTCATTTCTTCAGTGTTACATGAAAAGATAATCAAATATTTATAAAAATGTGAGGGGTGTACTCACTTTTGTGAGATACTATATACGTTTATACACTAGCTAATAGACTAAACTGATAAGTCAACTTACGACCTGTCTTTTTAAAATCTAGCATTTCCTCAGGTGCATGGTGGCTTAGTGGTTAGAACGTCCACCTCACATTTCCAGGGTCGTGGGTTCGTTTCCCACCGTGACCATGTGTGTGTGGAATTTGCATGTTTTCCCGTGCTGTGGAATTTGCATGTTTTCCTCCCCCAGTCCAACGACATGCATGGTAGGCTGATTGCCGTAGTGTACGAATGTGAATGTGCATGTGTTTCTGGGCCCTGAGATGGATTGGCACCCTGTCAAGGGTGTACCCTGCCTTGTGCCTGAGGCTCCCTGGGATAGGCTCCAGGTTCCCCGTGACCCTGAAAAGGAGTAAGTGGTAGAAGATGGATGGATGGTATAGAAGATGGATGGATCGATCATGGGTTTGAAATGAATGTTGAACTTGTGAGTGTGTATGAGTGAGAGAGAGAGAGCTGCAGATTTATGTGAAAAAACTGTAGGAGACAAAGATTTATTTTTCATTTCTGAGGTTATACACACACACACACACACACACACAAACAATGTAATAAGTAGAGACTCTGATGTAACTGTACTGAAGATAAAATTGTTCTTACCTGCAAACTTTTTCTTCTTAATAAACTCTATGAAACATGAATCAATATTTTATATGAATTTATCAAAATACAATTAGATTCAACAAACCATAATTAATTAATATTTGAATCATATTTACACCACAGACCAAAAGTACAAACCAAATCCATCCACTCATTTTTTATACCACTTATACTACACAGGGTCGCAGGGAGCCTGGAGTCTATCCCCGGGATAGCGGGGCAAACAGCAGGGGGCGCCCTGGACGGGGGGCCAACCCACTGAAGGACACAATCACACACACTACAGACAATTTGGAAACGGCAGTCAGCCCACAACGCATGTGTTTGGACTAGGGGAGGAAACCGGAGTAACCGGAGGAAACCCTTGAAGTGCAGGGAGAACACGTGCACACAGGGCAAAGGTGAGATTCAAATCTCCAACCAGGAGATGTAAGGCAAACGTGCTAATCACTAATCACCCGTGCCCCCACAAACCAAATAAATAAATCAATATGTAAAACACCAGAAATATATACTGCTCCCCTCCATAAAGGAATTTTTTCAATTTGCTTCGGTTTTAAATTTGTACTCAAAAATTTCACGTGTAACATGAGATTTCAGCATCTAGTGTTTATTCCAGACTTTTGTCACCTTTAGAGTCTTCTTTTACTGTTCATCAACATGAGGACCAGAGTGAGGGTGAAAGTCAAAGACACATAAGGCTGAGACACAAGAATAAATCAGTCAGAGATATTGGCCAAACTTTAGGCTTACAAAAATATCAACTGTGTGGAACATTATAGTTACTAAGCTCACCCGTTCTCTCTTTCTTCTTAATAAAGGGTCTGGTAGGCCAAAGAAGATCTCCACAGCTGATAACAGAAGATTCTCACCATAATGAAGAAAAATCCTCATACACCTGTCTGACAGATCAGAAACACTCTTCAGGAGGCAGGTGTGGATTTGTCAGTGAATAATGTCTGCAGAAGACTTCATGAACAGAAATACAGAGGCTACACTGCAAGATGCAGACCACTAGTTCTCCACAAAAACAGGATGGACAGGACAGTTTACTAAAAAGTACTTAAAGGAGCCTGCAGAGTTCTGGAAAAAGGTCTTGTGGACAGATAAGACCAATATGAACTTGTATTAGAGCGATGGCAAGAGCAGAGTGTGGAGGTGAAAAGGGATTGGACAAGATCCAAAGCATACCACCTCATCTGTAAAACATGGTCCTGTACGACTGCCTCAGGTACTGGCTCACTCATCTTCACTGATAATGTAACTGCTGATGGCAGGAGCACAATGAATTCTGAGTGCTGTTATTTACACATGGTAAAACTCAGGGGAAAAATGCTCATTATTAAAGAGTATGTGCACTTTAACCTCGTGTAACTAGTTTGAGTACAAATTTAAAATGAGTACAGAGGCAAATAAAAAATATATACTTCATCCCAAACATTATGTATCTAATTTCTCTACTCACAGTTCTTCACAAATCTGAAAAATAAAAGTCCTTAAAGTGTCACAAACTCAGATGTAATTACCGTCTTCCACTCTCTGTCTCTGCAGTTCTAAAAACAGAAAAAGTTCATATTAGAGCTTAGACATACTTGTAGGATAATGTTTAATACACTTATTATTTTCCATTGTTTGAGTTGTGTGTTGAATAAAACCAACAAGTTCACTTTATTTAACTTTAATTCTATAATACATTTTATAGACAGTAGAAATGTGGTGTTTAACACATGCATGAGGTCATATGTATAATATTATATACACTACATGGACAAAAGTATGTGGACACCTGACCATCACACCTATATGAGCTTGTTGGAAATCTCATTCCAAAACCATGGGCATTAATATGGAGTTGGCATTGCACATAATGATCTTAGGCTTGTGTGCAGCTGCTTGGCCATGGAAACCTATTTCATGAAGCTCCTGATGCACAGTTCTTGTGCTGATGTTGCTTCCATTGGTAGTTTGGATCTCTGTAGTGAGTAATACAACAGAGGAAAGGTGATTTTTATGCACTACGAGCTTCAGCACTCAGCGGCCCTGTTCTGAGAGTTTGTGTGGACCAAGACTTCATAGCTGAGCTGTTGTTGCTCATAAACACTTCCATTTCACAATAAGAGCGCTTACACCATGTTCACACTAGCACACGACATGTCCCTCGTGTCACTTGTAGTTTGTCTCTTGTGGGTGTGGAGCGAGTGCTGCTGCTGTTGTGTGTGGGTGTGTACCGTCCATTCAGCTCCAGTGAGAGTCATGACCAAAATGTAGCTTACAGCACACAGTTAACTACAGTATATTCTTTATTTATCTTTAAAATGCACTTTGAATTGTAACGTTTTATTAAAGTGGAAAACGTGAAAAATCTGTTGTTTGATGTTCGTTACATAATGTATTCGTATTAGATATTAGTAAGCTAACAGTACTAGCTATTTTTCTTTGTAATGTCTCTATACAGGTTTAATGAGAAGTCATGTGACAGGATACAATGAAACCATGGTTATGAGTTTAATGTAATTTTTTAGTTAAGCAGTACATGATACTACCTACATTGCACATAGGAACTAATTGTTATTCCAAGTGCAACATACAATTAATTCGAGAACCATTTGAGACGTTGTTTGGATTTACCATGTCATTTACATTTATGGCATTTGGCAGACGCCCTTATCCAGAGCGGCTTACATTTATCTCATTTATACATCTGAGCAGTTGAGGGTTATTTAAAGGCCTTGATCAAGGGCCCAACAGTGGCAGCTTGACGGTGCTGGGGTTTGAACTTATGATCTTCCATTCAGTAGTTCAACATCTTAACCACTGAGGTACATCATACCCAACTTACATAAAGTTGAGAAAATCTCAACTCGCATGTTACTTGTCGTGCTGTCACTGATTTTGAAATCGCAATTCTGTGAACGTGTCTTTACAGTTAACAGAGGCAGATCTAGCAGGGCAGAAATTTCACAAACTGACGTGTGGTAAAGATGACACACTGTGACAGCACCACATTTAAAATCACTGAGCTCTTTAGTCCATTCTACTGCCAGTGTATGTCTATGGAGATTGTACAGCTATGTGCTTTAGTTTATGCACCTGTTAGTAATGTGTGAGACTGAAACACCTGACGTCAGTAATTAGGAGGGGTGTCCACATACCTTTGGCCATGTAGTGTATATTAGAGCTAATGCCATATGTAAAGATGATAATTCATATCAGTAATCTATGTGAATTTATTGTAATTCCTTTCAGATACAACCCCCCAACACACACACACACACACACATTGGATTTCCTTTTATGTCTATACCGTGTATGCACTGCTTCACTATCTTACATTTTAACATGGTGATATTGTCTCCTCCAATTAAATATTCAGTATGATTTTAAAAGCACAAAAGATGTTCATTCTTACCTGCGTATCTCTTCTCTTTCTGAAGCTCTGAGGCTAAAACAGATCAAATAGTCGAGTACTGTGTGTAAATTCTATATAAATAAAAGTTTAAACAGATTAAGCAGTGTAATATAGTGATGAAGAAAATTGACAACACAAATCAGATTGAAGTTATGAAATGTAACTGTCCTCTGATGCTATTTATTTGTTAAATGATTGAGCACACTTCACAATGTGGAACATGAGGTTACAGGTCAGTTATGAGCAGGGTTGGGATGGTTACGTTAAAAATGGTACTCTGTTACTGTTACAAATTACTTCATAAAAAATGTAATCAGTGACATAATCCAAGTATCACAATATGAAAGTAATGTAATCTGATTATTTTTGGATTACTTCAAGGTCACATATGTAAAATTCAAGAGAAACTAAAATACTGATCTAAAATACTTTTATTTACGGCTTTTTTTTTTTTTTTTTAGAGCTTTAAACATTCAGTGTTTGGATTTGTCACGCCACGGCCGCCAGAGGCCGCTGTGACGCTTCATTTGGAAGGACTTTGGGTTGGGCGCGCACTTCCGGGTTAAGGGCTAGTTTAACCACCGTAATCTAGCACAGGTGTTTTGTGTGTTAGGTCTAATGATGTTGGCTATTTAAACGCCAGGTTTTCAGAGCACTTACATGTTTATCGGTTAGTAGTAGGAGGGAAATCTGTTTTTGTTTGTAGCGCTATTGTTTATGCCAAGAGGGATATGCTCTATGCTCCGTTTGAACCGAGTTTGTGTTTTGCTTTGAATAAAGAGTTCTGGTATGCATCTACATCTGACTCCACTACGTTCAGTAACAGGATTTGTTTTAAGAAAATAAATAAATGAATTAAAAGATCACTGTCCTTGTTGCAGGTAACATTACAGCACAAAAGCTAGGGAAACCATATTCTGATTTTCCAAAAAGAGGATACCTTTGGGGGGGGAGAGATTTTTTTTTTATATATATATATAAAATAATATACACACACACAATCTCACAAAACTGAGTATACCCCTCACATTTTTCTAAATGTTTGATTATATCTTTTCATGTGACAAAACAGAAGAAATGACACTTTGCTACAATGTAAAGTAGTGAGGCTACACCTTATGTAACAGTGTAAATTTGCTGTGCCCTCAAAATAACAACACACAGCCATTAATGACTAAACCGCTGGCAACAAAAGTGAGTACAGCCCTAAGTGAAAATGTCCAAATTGGGCCCAATTAGCCATTTTCCCTCCCCGCCATTAATGTTTAGACATTAATGGCTGCGTGTTGAGTTATTTAGAGGGGACAGCAAATTTACACTGTTATACAAGCTGTATCTCACTCACTACTTTACATTGTAGCAAAGTGTCATTTCTTCAGTGTTACATGAAAAGATAATCAAATATTTATAAAAATGTGAGGGGGTACTCACTTTGTGAGATACATATACGTTTATACACTAGCTAATAGACTAAACTGATAAGTCAACTTACGACCTGTCTTTTTAAAAATCTAGCATTTCCTCAGGTGCATGTGACTTATTAGTGTTACAAGGTCTGAGGTGTAAATGGGGAGCAAGTGTGTTAAATTTGGTGTTATCGCTCTTACACTCCCTCATACTGATCATTGGAAGTTCAACATGGCACCTCATGGCAAAGAACTCTTGAGGATCTGAAAAAATAATTGTTGCTCTACATAAAGATGCCCTAGGCTATAAGACGATTGCCAAGACCCTGACCCTGAGCTGCAGCATAGTGGCCAAGACCATACAGTGGTTTAACAGGACAGGTTGCACTCAGAACAGGCCTCGCCATGGTCGTCCAAAGAAGTTGAGTGCACGTGCTCAGCGTCATATCCAGAGGTTGTCTTTGGGAAATAGATGTATGAGTGCTGCCAGCATTGCTGCAGAGGTTGATGGGGTGGGGGGTCAGCCTGTCAGTGCTCAGACCATATGCCGCACACTGCATCAAATTGCTCTGCATGGCTGTCGTCCCAGAAGGAAGCTTCTTCTAAAGATGATGCACAAGAAAGCCTGCAAACAGTTTGCTGAAGACAAGCAGACTAAGGACATGGATTACTGGAACCATGTCCTGTGGTCTGATGAGACCAAGATAAACTTATTTGGTTCAGATAAACTTATTTGGTGTCAAGCGTGTGTTGGTGGCAATCAGGTGAGGAGTACAAAGACAAGTGTGTCTTGCCTACAGTCAAGCATGGTGGTGGTAGTGTCATGGTCTGGGGCTGCATGAGTGCTGCCAGCACTGGGCAGCTACAGTTCATTGAGGGAACCATGAATGCCAACATTTACTGTGACATACTGAAGCAGAGCATTATCATTATGCAGTATTCCAGCATGATAACGACCACAAACACACCTCCAAGACGACCACTGCCTTGCTAAAGAAGCTGAGGGTGAAGGTGATGGACTGGCCAAGCATGTCTCCAGACCTAAACCCTATTGAGCATCTGTGGGGAACAAGGTCTCAAACATCCACCAGCTCTGTGATGTCGTCATGGAGTGGAAGAGGACACCATTGGCAACCTGTGAAGCTCTGGTGAACTCCATGCTCAAGAGGGTTAAGGCAGTACTGGAAAATAATGGTGGCACTTTGGGCCAAATTTGACACTTTGGGCCAAATTTGGACATTTTCACTTAGGGGTTTCTCACTTTTGTTGCCAGCGGTTTAGACATTATTGGCTGTGTGTTGAGTTATTTTGAGGGGACAGCAAATTTACACTGTTACACAAGCTGAACACTCAGTACTTTGCATTGTAGCAAAGTGTCATTTCTTCTGTAAGGATATAATCAAATATTTACAAAAATGTGAGGGGTGTACTCACTTTTGTGAGATACTATATGTGTTTATACACTAGCTAATAGACTAAACTGATAAGTCAACTTACGACCTGTCTTTTTAAAATCTACCATTTCCTCAGGTGCATGGTGGCTAGAACGTCCGCCTCACACCTCCAGCGTCGGGGATACTAATAATATTTTATATATATATATTTATTAAATTTGTTTCACTCTGCCCAGGTTTAAATTTTTTTTCTGCATTCTTTTGAATGTCCATGGAATAAAAAAATATATATTAGATGCCCCACGTGTATCTTCTGCCATAATTTACACATTTGAATGACCTTGTAATAAGAAGCAGTGTGATACAATGAAATAAAAAATGACCTTATATGGCAGTGGGCATTTTTTGACCCAGGACAGCTGGCATTTGCTGCTGTTGTCAAGCAACTGCTTGATGCCGTACACAACAGCACTTCACCTTCGTTCATTCGCTGAGAGTAGGTTAATGTTTGCGAGAGAGGAATTTGGCCAATAGTTGCTGCAAGCCTTTTATAATCTACCAAATGGTGTGTGAGAAGGCGGGAATTACAGAGAGGGGTTAAAGCAATGCAAATATGCACACACGCTGCAGTATTAGACCATAAGCACATCATAATGAAACTAAAGCGGAATCCCGGACATTCTCTCAAATGTAGAATTTTTTTTTATGTCCGAAAGAGCGTACATGTCTGGGGGATAAAGAGGATATATGATCACCCTAATCACGAGTGACAATAGATCCAGAACTATAATCAAGCAGCTGTCTATATTGTGTTGTGTCAAAAATTAATTTATTTGGTTTTAAATTAAGGAAAAAAATATAAAAATGTAATCCTGATAGTATTCCCTTTGTAAAGAAAAACAAATTAACCTGTAATTTGATTACTCAGTTTTTTTGTATCCTGATTATGTAACGCCGTTACATGTATTCCGTTACTCCCCAGGCCTGGTTATGAGTCATATACGAGCAGAACCTGAACCTGAATGTGTAATGCTTGAAAAGAAATTTGTAAATGTGGTTATTGACAAATTATCAGTGTGAATTTTAAGATATTTTAATATATTGGTTCTGAATAAAACCAGGTGAAATGTGGGCATTTCAATTTAAAATGAAAAGAAATTCAAGGTTTCTAAAATTCGGGTTATAAATAAATAAATAAATAAATAAATATTCACATAGTAAAAAACTCCAGTGGAAACATCTGGGATTCTCAGAAAGAGCAAATGAGCCAGACTCTAATCAAACTCAATCCTGACCAATCACAACACACCAGATGTTTCCTCTGAATTTTTGACTGTTTGAGTTGTTTGAACCTGAATTAGTTTTATTATGCTTTTATTTTTACCCGAGTTTTTGATACCTTGAAATGTTTTAACAAAAATTTTTATAAAAATACTTGAATTTCATATAGTTTAATTCAAAACCAATGCTTTTAAATAAAAATTTACACTGACAATTTTCAATAACATCACATTTGCACACGTTATTTTTACAAGCATTCAGGTCCAGGTTTGGCTGATTTCACTCCACAACACTCCATCCTGTTTACTTCCTGGTGTCCAAATCTGGATATATGACTTGAGCTGCCCATAATTTAGAAGTATTCATTTAAACAAAAATGAGGAGCTGTAATTTCTGCCCTCTACCCCCAACGTACACCTTCTTGTAAAGCGTCACCATGGTAAATTGTGTCTCTGAGTTAGAGAGGCACAAACAGTCCAACAACCGCCAAGTTATCTTTGTTATTACATTTGATCAGAGTGATATCGTCTGTTCAATTTACTCCAATTATTTAAATAGTATGATTTTAAATTGTTACCTGCTTTTTGCTTCTGCTTTTGAAGCTCTGAGGATAAAAACAGATAAACTGGTTTAATAAACAAATAAAATAAATAAATTTATACATTTCACAGTAAGTAATATAATGTACTGTGACTGATGTGTTTCCATTTATAATTTCTGACTCCTTGTTTACGTCCCAATAAATGTTCAAATCTGTATAAACCTGATGTGTGTGTAATTTGGCATTATTAGTTTGAGTAAACATAAGAAGCAGCTGTAAATTCTGCCCTTTGCCCTGATCTACACATTCTCATGAACCTTCACCATCTTACACTGTGTCTGTAAGTCATGAGTACTGAGGGGGAGGGTTTGATAAACATTACTGAGTCAGTGTTAATGTCAGCTCAGCAAAATTCACATTTAATATCATACAGTGCCTGACTCCTGCTGAATATGACCGAATATCATAAAATAAATGAATATAGACTCAGTACCAACTACCTACTTTACACACACACACACACACACACACACACAGTAAATAGATATTCACTTAACATATGGTTTCCTAGTTTCAGCCACACGCAGAGTGCCGTATATTCTTTACAACAGCATGATCATCGTGTGATTATGATTTTAGACAGGTTTTTAAAATTAGAAATACATATCAAGCAACTGACATTTCAGACACTTCAGACATAATTTGTACTACAAAAACCCATGGAGCTTGAGGACATGTTGGTATTTACCAGTCTGAGCCATTAGCTAATAATAATAATTACACTTTATTTAGACATTTGTATGATTGTAAAGCTGTAACTTTGCTCAAATCTGCATAGTTGTGTTGCACCCAGTCCATTTAACATGTCACACTAGCCACACAACATATTACCTCACCTGTCAGAGTCACTAATTAGACTGAAGTAACGGTGTAGCTCATTCACTACCAGACTTCTGCTGACAGACAGAACAACATGCCCTCTACAAATAAATAAACTACTTAATTAAGAGGAAATTAGTTTTTTCACATGAGGAAGTGTGGGCTTGATTGTGTTTAAATGATTATTATGCCTCTCATAATATACACAGTATTTCATGCAGTCTATTTGTCATAAATATTTTATTAGTTATTTTATACGAATCACCATCTATTCACCAGATTGGCCTAAAATGCCTAAGTCTGATAGAAAGGAGCATTAATATGTTTACATTTGGTGATCTGTAAATATTAAATTGCTGGTTTGCATAATGTTTAATAAGACTTAAGCTAGAGGTGGAACTAAAGACAATGTTAATGTTATTTTGACAGTTCGAAAGATAAGTTAAAGTTAAACAACACTGCTGACATTTAAATTAAGTTTTTGTTTTAACTTAAAATTTTAAAGTTGTAACAACTCTAAGTGTTTCTAGTGAAATAAGCTGTGAACCTCAGTGTAAATTAGATTCTGTGTCCTGTAATAATGTTCTGATGTGCAGGGTGAGACTCGATACTCTCCCAAACCTTTCATTAATGAAATACCCTTTCACTTCTTCAGAAAGAGCTTCTGGTAATGGAAGTGAATAGATGAAAACAGAGGTGAGAGTTTGTGAAGAGGAGGATTTAATTCTGTCTCAGAGAGCACAGCCAACTGGACTTCTGTGGTCTACTGAGTAAAGCACAGGTTCTTTACCCTTGTCCTGGAGAACCCCCGGTCCTACACATGTTTTCTGTGCTCTAAAACATCTGATCCAGATAATCAGCTCATTAACAGCATTTCCTGACCTAAAGTGAGTGCTATTGCAGGAAAACACCAAATGTGTCGGACATGGGGTTCTCCAGGACCAGAGTTGGGAATCTGTGGACTAAAGCTATGGTATAAACTGCAATGTCATTTAAGCTAGAGATATTATGAAGGAAAATGATTTAAAGATTACCTTTCTTGTGACAGATAACTGCAGTTGCTATCGATCCGACGGCAATAAAACATGCTAAAACTGAAATGCCCACAACCCACTTCCAAGCATCAAAGACTTTACCTAAAACAAAACCAAGTTTACAGTGTTACAGATATTTTTAATAAACTGTGCAGGAATTATTGATAACTGCAAAACACACTCAGACAGAACTGTAGCAAAATCACAGATATAATAAAAATAATGCATACGGTTTAATGCGAGAATAGTGTGTGTTCATCACAATCATATTTCATCTTTAATCAACTCATCTGTAATGATTACAATAGAATAAGTTTCATAGACACTTACTATTAATGATAACCTCTGACTCCATCATGTGATGTTTTTGTTGAAGTCTGCAGTAAAACCTGTTGGAGTCGCTATAATCATAAACAGTGATGCGGTGTTTCACACTGAAGCCCTCAGTGTCTCTGTGTATCTGTGTATCTTCAGCAGGCAGAGTGTCTCCTTCTCTGTTCATCCACAGAACCTCAGGTTCAGGGTTCCAGCCTCTGGACTCACACACTAGATTAATCCCTCCTGAGTGATCATAACTCTCCATCGTGATCACCGGGTGGCTTCCCTGAGCTGTAGGCAATAAATAAAAGTAGTTTTAAAGATAGTGAAATCATGTTATACTGTTAACCTCTATTAATTTCTTATCATTTTCAGTATAAAAGACTGTTCTTGATAACCTGCATGAAGTTGGCCCTCCCACCAATGCAAAACCTCAGCAAAATAGTCTCAATCGTTTGTGCTGGTTTGAGCTGATAAAAGTTTTGTTTGTGCTGCTTCGGTTCAGGAGATACTAAAAGAATATTTATAGCTCATTCTGGGGTCACCCCCCATGCCCCAAGTTCATTCAAAATAGTCTCAATCGTTTGTGCTGGTTTGTGCTGGTAAAAGTTTCGTTTGTGCTGCTTTAGTTTTTAATATATTAGGCATTAAGTTCTATGAGATGACGTCACCAACCCCACACATGCTCCAAATTAACCCAAAATGGTCTAAATTGTTTGTGCCAGTTTTTGCAGACTGTCTTTTTTTATTTTAACAGTTGAAGTAACAAGGTAAAATCCAAACGACAAGTCACATTAAATAATCGCATTCACGTAATTGTTACCTATCCACTGTGCGTTTTCAACTTTTAAGAGACACAGCGGATCACAGGATGTGTGAAATGTAACACGAACTCCAAGATAAGCGTTTTTACTTGTTTCTGTATATGTTATGAGAATAACAGTCATAATATTAACATTGTCATAAATAAATACACGCACCATAATCTGTTTGCTGTAGCTCTATTTATACATACATGGGCTGTGTGTAATATATATATATATATATATGTGTTTGTATGTATTAGAGTGCCTACTCAGTGTGGCTCAAGGTCCCTTTCCAGAACCTTCACACTATCTGTCCCTCAGTGGTGGAATGAATTTCCAACCTCAATCCGGACCACAGAATCTGTCACCTATCTTCAAGAAACAGCTTAAGACCCACCTCTGTGAACATGTAACCAATCCCTATAAAATAAATAAATAACTCTGGCACTTACACCTCGACTCTGTGGACTTTGCTTCTTCTGGAACTTAATTAATGGATCTTGCATTGTAGCAATACTTGTATTGTTCTCTGCTTGATGCATCACTTTGCTTGTATTTTCTCATTTGTAATTCGCTTTGGATAAAAGCATCTGCTAAATTAATAAATGCAAAACCTCAGAGTATGAAATCAGTCAGAACTGCAAAAATATTCTGAGAGAAACATTTTTGATTAATCTTTAGAAAAAAATTTATTAGTATTCTTAATTTCTGAGAGTGCTCAAATTCAGGAGAGTGCAAGAAAAGTTCTAATGAGTTAGAAGTGGATAAAACTGCTGTAGGCAGACAAAGCATGTTTTTTTATAAGAAGTTTCAAACAGCCTAAATTATAGAGTTAATTAGCTGAATATGGTCTAATTTTTGTTATGGAACTGATTTCTTCATCTTATAAACAGAGCACAGTGTTGGAGTGATGATTTGGGCACATCACGAGACAATAAATGGATCAATCAAAAAAGCACTTTTATCATCTACACCCCTCACATCATCCATATACAGTTATGGCCAAAAGTTTCCGATCACCAACAATTTCATGCAAATTTTCGCAGTTAATTAGGTTTAGCTCTGATAGGGCTAACTATTGGGCTATTTTGTGTCCGTTTCTGCTTCTTTCACCAAATATTGTGTGGTAGTTGTGGCGTCTGTTGTGAAAGTTATATAAATAATAATTGATAGTTTTTCGCTGTAACAAAGCTTGCAAGGTGAGGTGGTCTCTTGTGATTTCTTTTTGTTTTACTGATCATGCAATTTGATATGCTGTTGTAATTTTATGCAGAATGAGCTATAATTGACAAACTTTGGCGTGGGTACTGCGTATGCACGCTGAATACTGCTTTTAATGACTTTCTCGCTTTCTTGTTTGCACCTTACAAGCTTTGTTACAGCGAAAAAATATAAATCATTCATTTAAAAAAAAATTACAACTTTCACAAACTTCACAAAAGACACCACGACTACCACGCAATATTTGGTGAAAGAAGCACAAACGGACACAAAATAGCCCAATAGCTAGCCCAAACAGAGCTAAACCTAATTACCTAATTTGGCCATGACTGTACTGTATTTATCCATTTCCCCATCACTCATCAAGAAATATAAACAAACTGTGTTCAAACTGTGACAAGTTGCGTAGGGCCCCGAACCATCATGGGGTCCCCTTGATCTTGTATATAATTTTCCGTCTGTAAATATTTTTTTTAACACGCAAATATAAATGCGGATTCAGGATTCAAACTCGGACAACATGATGCCATCATTAGCATGCATTTTGACATATGGCAATAGCTTCCAAACAAATGTAGTGGGGTGTGTGTCGTTTTCAAAACGTCACCCTTATTAACTACGTGGCCAATGGGCTCTCTCCCTACCACAGTATATAAATGGTCGTTAAGGCCTCTCAGAAAGCGTCATGGTCAAAAACCCGCCCCTTGCTTTCGTTGCTACGGACTACAGAGGTGTGCGTTTTTAGCTTTGTTGCTTAGCTATGTGATGCTACTGTTGTCTATTTACCATTCACTTTATTTGTTTAGTGTGACGTTGGGCTACTGAGACTGTGTTTGGGTGTGATGTACTGCTCATAATCAGATGCGCTGTGCCGTCAAGGCTCCCAACTGTGTAGCATGGTAATTTAACGTAGCTACGGTCGGAGCGCCAGCTGTTGTCGTCACAACTATTAAAGACGCCATCATGACTTTCGTATGCATCATCGTGAGTATCATGTCATCAGATCACGGAAGGTGATCTTAGGGTCCTCAATTTTGCATGCGTTAAGGCAGGCTGAGTGAAATGTGGTTTCTCACTCACGGAGCCACATTGCTGCTTGGTTCTACTGCTTGGTTCTGCTGTTTGGTTCTGCTTGGTTCATACTCTGATTTGGTTTTATTTTGTTCTGTCGTTATGTTTTGTGTTGGTTACTGTCACTGAGATCAGTTTTCTTTAATTCCACTCTGTTGTAACAGTCTTTATCAATTATGCTGATACTGCTATATGGTAGTAGTGGTTTTGGTCAGTCTTGATAAACTTGCTACCTGTACTCACTTTGAGGTTAAGGTTATCTGTGTTTTCATGACAGTAAGTTTATCTGCTTTGAGCATATTGTAATTGACTGTGTGTTTTTGTTTTCTCCTTGTAGGAGCTGAGTGCTTCCTGAGGCTGGGGGCGTTCTTTGCGGCATCTTGGACTTTAATTAATTAAGGGACGTTATTATCATTACCCATGCCTCTTGCCTGTTCTAAGTGGAATGTACTTGCGTGGTGTTGTTTGGGTTATTTTCCCATTTTCTCAGGGTGGCGTAGTTGGTACGAAATGAAATTAACGAGCCACGTTGCTACAGGTGGCGTAGTTGATCTATTAATGAAACAAACATGTTGCATAGCTACACGTGGTGTAGTTGTAGAGCTACACAAGACACATTGCTACACTATCTGTCAGCAGCAGAAAAAGGAAATAAAAAGCACCAAGAACGTGAAGGAAAAGAGCAAGAAGAACTTTAAAAGGTATGTACTTTTTGTAATATTTGAAATTCTTAGTCTTGACAAACCATGCAATGAATTAATTAAAAACAATACTCCAGTCAGTCCAGATCAACAGATTCAATAGTAGTCCACTGTGTTTTGTTAGAAATGCCCCATGATGGAATGTTATTTTCAGTCTGTGTCAGTAGACATCAATAATCAAAACATTCTTATACATGTTTTAATGTAATATATATAATATTGGCAGTGCACCATAAAATATATTATTTAAATAGCAAATACTAATGTTTGAAATCAACTCCCTGTATGTTATTTGACACTGAAACTGCTCTGAAAGAATAGATTAAGGGGTGGGGGTCATTTCCTGTCATAATCATGCACACCTGTTTGGTATTGTATTATTAGTCGCCTTATTTAACTTCTGGGTTTGTCGCTGTTTGCGTTGTTGGAGCATTATGCTCAATCTGTGTTTGCATGTGTGGGTAGATTTTAGTTACTGTTTTCTCTGAATGGTTTTGTTTTCTTTGCCTAGCCTAGCATTAACCCAGCCCTTTGTTGTCCCAGTTTTTTCCCCCTGTGTTTTAGTTTCTCTTGGTTGTTTTTGTCCCTATTAAAGAAGTTCTGCACTTTGTATCCTGGACTCCTGTTATGACAAAGTTAAATTACATTTAACACATAACCGTCTCCAAAGACCCTGATACCATGCTTCACTACCAAGTTTGAAACATACATGTGTTGTAAACATATTGTTTACTCAAATTGGCTAAAACAAACATAAATTATTACTTAAATACTACTGAATAATTATCCAGACTACAAATAACAAGAACTCAACGTTCAGACAAAATGAAAATAGTTCATAAATACTATTAACTTATAAATTACAGAATAGTTTATTCTGCAAATATGTTTATATTAGTTTATAACAAGAAAGCTAGGTGACAAACCACCTGTGCAGCCTGAAAAATGCAGATCAAAGTGGGAAAAATGCATCACATGCACGAGACCACAGCTCCTGAATTTTTATACAGTTGTAGCTGTGAAGAATAGGACTGAATATTATTACTGCTGATTGATGAACACAACAGAAGTGGAAAATGGACATGTTTTCTGTGTCTGAACTGAAACGAGTAAATGCTGAACCCAATATTCTAGAGACAATAAAATGTACAAGCATAGGGAAAATTATGAAGATAACTCTAGAGGATTATTTACTGCTTCTGTTCCACATCTGCTTATGAAAACGTGAGTGAAAAACACACTAACCAAATCATACACTGCTTGAATATCTTCTGAACACGGGAATAAATGTTTTTTTAAAAATAACTGAAGCATGAATTTAATCTTGCATTAATCGTATATTTAAACTTTCTTTCTTATTAATTTGCAGAGCCATGTTTAGACATGTTTTAGACTCACCTAGTGAGTGAATGTCATTTAGTCCATAGATTCCCAACCCTGGTCCTGAATACTCTGTCCTGCATGTTTTAGTGTTTCCCCGTCTCCCAACACACCTGATTTAATTAAATCAGCTAATTAACATCCCTTCCTGAGTTAAATCAGGTGTGTAAGAAACAGGGGTCTGTAGTGCAGGGGGTTCTCCAGGACCAGGGTTGGAAACTTGTGATTCAGTGAGTGAGTGAACTCCCATTCTAAAATCCACTTAAATAAATAAATACATTGGAAGAATACAGATTTTGCTACAAATTATGATGTAGTTTATTTATGCACAAACTATTGATGTTAAGAGAAAAGTTTATCATAGTATAACATTCACTGTATAAAGTGTAGAAATAGATCTTACCCTCGACATTGACATGAACAGTGATGTTATCATACCAAGATTTGTCCTCAATAAGACATTTATATTCTCCTTCATCAGAGACTCGGAGACCTGAGAGTTTGAGAGAAGCGTTGCCTTTCTGTAGCTCCTGTTTAAACAGTGATGTTCTTCGTCTGTAAGACTGAGCCTGCTTTTCATTTCTGTCGTCATGATCCTTATAGAGATGCACTAATGAAGCCACATCCTCTAATCTCATCCACTCCACTGTCATGTCCACAGCGCTGGTGTTGGGTTTGATAAAGCAGGGCAGAACCAGGTCCTCACCAGCTACAGCATCAAGAGGAACATCTGGACCGACCACCCGCAATCCCTCTGGGTTTTTTTTTTTTTTTTTTTTAAACAAACAAATACTGTACATCATTTCCAATATCGTGCATGTGTGGACCTTGATTTCCAAATGAAATGCAAAATTTACTTTAATTTTTCCCATGATTATGGTTGTGTGTACTGAATCAGACTGGAAGATTAAAGAATCAGGATACCTCTGCAGGTGTTTTGAGTTAATTCTTTATTCTAATATGTTGAGATACTGGATTTTTTATTTCAATGAGCTGTAAGCCGTAATCAAGCTTAAAACAAAAAAAAAGGCTTGAAATATTTCACTTTATGTGTAACGAATGCAGAATATATGAAAGTTCCAATTTTTGAATTAAATCACGAAAAAAAAAAACTTTTACCGTGGTATTCAAATTTTTTGAGATGTACCTGTATGTGTGTGAACCCTATAATAGACCATACAGCAGTTTAACAGGACAGGTTCCACTCAGAACAGGCCTCACCATGGTCGACTAAGGAAGTTGAGTGCACATGCTCAGTGTCATATCCAGAGCTTGTCTTTGGGAAATAGACGTATGAGTGCTGCCAGCATTGCTGCAGACGTTGAAGCGGTGGGGGGTCAGCCTGTCAGTGCTCAGACCATACGCCGCACACTGCATCAAATTGGTTTGCATTGCTGTCGTCCCAGAAGGAAGCCTCTTCTAAAGATGATGCAAAAGAAAGCCCACAAACAGTTTGCTGAAGACAAGCAGACTAAGGACATGGATTACTGGAACCATGTCCTGTGGTCAAATGAGACCAAGATAAACTGATTTGGTTCAGATGTTCTCAAGCATGTGTGGCGGCAACCAGGTGAGGAGTACAAAGACAAGTGTGTCTTGCCTACAGTCAAGCATGGTGGTGGGAGT
>JAAGNN010000063.1:0-5000 GCA_012411365.1 Ameiurus melas
ATGGGGATGTTTGCACCTTGTGTAATAGTCGTGCATGAGTCCTCAGTGGAAAAGGTTCAGATATGCAGAAGATGCTGGAAAAGTAAAGAATGTGCAGGACCTGGAGGAATTTTCTGAACAGAGGGCAGTTTAACTGGTCAGGATAAGCATGGACCCTGAAGAACTCTCACAATATAATTTAGGATCATCCAGTAACGACACACCTATTAATAATCTAGGGTGTAAACTTTTAACCAATATTTTGTAAAATTGGTAATTATTGTGTCTTTGTATACTGTATGTAAAATCTCTTATGTGAAATAGTTTCTAGGACAGAATAAATAAAAATTATAAAACAATGCATTTATACGATCCCGCTTATTATTATTATTCACATTTTGTAGATTCGCAAGGTGTCTAAACTTAAGGACCTTATGACTGTATGGGGTGGGGTGGGACCATATTGACCCATCATGCATCTCTAACAGCCTCACAGAGTAAACCTGGCTTTGGCACTAAAACCCTGAATTGTTGGCTGAGTTTCAGATTTAACAAATAATAAAATAATATAAAAAAAAAAACAGCTAGACATTTTCTCCAGAGAGAGTGTGCATGCAGGATCAAGATGACAGTGATGAAGCCTTGAGGAGGTGTGTGTGTGTGTGTGTGTGTGTGTGTGTGTGTGTCAACATTAGTCACAGGAGACTCAGGACGGCCGGAGTGACTGGGCATACTTCTGGAGCAGAGGAGTGACAGGACGTTCGGTTAGTTTTTCTCTGTCTCAACCTGTGTCTGAAATTTCCCAGGCTCTATGAGAAGGTTATCTTCAGCCACACTTTAAATAACGCCATTTAAAGAAACAGCAGATGTTTTTTTTTTTTTTTTACAACAACCAGTATATGTGTTTCAAGTATCGATAAACGCTTTAGACAGCAAAAGTTAATTAAATTAATCATTAAATGTTATTAATTAAGAAAGAAATTAATAATAATAAAAACAAATATTAATATTTAAACCACATTATATTATGTCATATTATAATTATTTGATTCAACTGAATGATTATTAAATAAATTAATACAATTAATTAATAATAATAATAATAATAATAATAATAATAATAATAATAATATTAATAATAATAATAATAATAATAATAATAATAATGACGAGCTTAAACAATAGCAAGTAAAAAATAAAGGTATGTATTAAATAATGTTTTCTTTATTAGCTTATGTTTAATAACAAATAATCATACAAAACAGGTGCTCGTAACGAGATGTACACAATAAACGATTCAGAAAAAAGAAAAAAAAAGAAACTTTCTCACTTATCCTTTGTCAACAGGTCTGAGATCTAGTCACAGTGGCTATCCATAATGCACTGCGGGTTTAATCACTGAGAAATGGCTGAGAGAGCGTGAGCGTTGTGTGTGTAAGGAAGAAGCGTAAAGTTACTAAACAAAGCTTTTAACCAGAGGTTGTATTTATACATCCCAGTGTCCTTTGCTTAGGGCTATGAAGGTTTAGTGCTATTTTTGTTAATCATTAATTAGCCTACTACTAGTAGTAAATAGATTAAACAATAAATTCTTATCATCTGTCTCCAGTGAAGTGTTCGGTAACTGCTGAAATAGAGATGAAAAGATAAACCAGTGCTCCACACAGTCAAGTCTACCGATCCTCACCGCGACTTGTGATTTAATTAGCCGCTCCTCTCATTAGCTAAAAGCCGGGTTCGGGAGTTTAATCATTCTTTAGCTGAAGAACGTGAGATTAACGATTCTCAGTGATGAAAAGTGAAAGTTAGTTTTCCATAAAGAAAGAAAAGAAAAGAACGACATGACAGACTCGAAAGTTAATCTATCGTTTACTCCTTGAAACCGGTGAGTTCTCCACGAGAACTTTTCTCACGCTGACGCCGCTCGCAGCTTTAGCACTCTAACGATCGAAAGGATTTTAAAACCCAAAACAGCAGAACGGAACGAGAATGCGATCCGAGACTAAACCTCACGACGCCAACTACATCGTGTGGGATTGATTTACAACCGCGGTAATGAAGGGCCATATCAATCGGGACTTCTTTGGCTTTTTAAATGACTTCATACCCAGACATTTTTATTCAACTTTCATTTAGGAGAGAAACACAGATCACAACTAGTACCGAGAAATGTCTACTGAGGTCAAGCAGGAGAAAGAAACCCTGCAAACCAATGCTGGATTCATATATCAGCAAGATCTTAAATCCTGCTCTTATTCTGGCTGAACTCTGGCTTTAGTTTTCATTTTGCACCAGCAAGACCAGAATGTTCCTTTAGAAAGATACGCATATAAGAATAAACCACCGTGTCAGTGTTACAGGAAACAATCTTCATATGGTGGTGTGATGGATAGGGAGTTACTGTTACACCCTGAAGAGCGTCCAAGTAACTTGTCCAGCTTACTCTGACTGTTGGGCAAGCCGCTGACACTGAGACTCCTTCGCTCTATGTTGCCAAACAGATCACTAATTAGACATGTTTGTTAAACCTCAGGAACCCAGGCCATTACTACAGAGTCGATAACGATCGAACAAGTGCTTTAATATAAACCTGAGCTATCGTCAGAGCTGTTATAGAAAATTAATCAACACCTTGGACTTGGACCAATCACAACCAGAATTCAGAAGCTCAAAAATTATATATATTGGCACGAGTCATTCCCGAACGCTAACCGGAACTGTAAGACGGGCCAATTTCTATGTGGAAATATGTGTCTTTAGATTCATCGTCAAAAACCAGTCCTGAACTGAATCTGGGGAACGAGCAAGTTTGAGGTCAGTATCTGAATCTGTATGTCTGAAGAGCACGGGGTTCAGATGGCACAGATATGTACCGTCAGACATCTCTATATTTTTTAAGGACCAAGAAATAACGCGGCTGTAAAACCTCCTCCCTCCGGGAAGGTATCACCTGTACATATTCTTAAGAGGTCCAAGAGGGATCTTACTTCCTGCACTAACGCCAGACTTGTTCTGTGCCGACTACTAGTGAGCACACCTCTGAACTGGGGTCAAGCTATGAACTGAATCTCTATAACCTTTTCTAAGTGGTAGACAGAACCTATGGAGCATTATTATTTGGTACTTCACACTGCCAGATGGTCTGTTAGTGAAAATAACTCTTCCACATTCTGTTGAGGAAAATGATTTTCATTGACCTGTGACAGCTCATCGACCAGATAAGACTGAATACTTGGGATGAGTTAAGAAGAAGCCTTATAGTAACAAGCACTGCACTAACAACCTCACGTACCCTGATACTTCCTCTGTGGCCCAGCAGATCGCTTCTTCGTCCGCTGTCTTTATGTATTCTCAGATCAGGCCTACTAGCAGGCTGTGACTGTGGCCATCCGTCGCCCAGGTTTTCCCTGGGAGGCAGGCCACCACATCTTCACCTCTGCACCTCCCCCACTCAAGTTATCCCGAGCCCACTGCGGGATGTCCAGGCAAACCCGGACACAACAGGGAAGGAACTAGCTGAATAAGTCGTTGCCTGCTGCTCGCCTCAGAAACCTGGGTTCATGATGGTCGATGAACAGGCAGGAAGGTTCAACAGAATGTCCAGTAGGGAGACTTAATTCATCCCCATCCGGTAAAGTTAGCCATAGGTGCCTCTCTCGTCACAAACCCATTGAACTGTTGATTAGACGGTCCTGCTTGCTTGGTTGCCCAGAGACAAATCCAGGGCGTGAGGAAGCCCGCCACTGCCAATTTCCTCCCTGCTCTGAGCTCACACCTCCCAGGTCTGTTGTCTCCGGCAACACTGCCATTGTATGCATTGACCCACAAGAGACCCGCTGCCACATAAGCTTTGCCAACCAATACCAAGGAGGCCTTACATTAGACCTTACTCTAAATTTCTGTCACAATAGAGAGAGGTAGCTCATAAGTGCTTCCTCCATGTTTGGCAAAAGAGACATGAGATAGAGCAGCCATCTCCTGCCCTCTTCCAGGATCCAGGGAGAACCCCACATTCTGAGATCAGATCCGAGGCTCTGAAACCAACCCTTCGGCCGGTAAGAGAGTTGTTGGCAAGCGGAGCTGCCCGATCATAAAGCACTCACATGATCAGTCAGCCCCCTCAAGGCCGCCAGGCACACCTCCTGACACTGACACAGAATGTAACCATACCTCGCTATAAAACGAGGTAAGGCGTGACACACTTCCTGAATTCTCTCTCACTCATTTCATTTTAAATATTTTTTAAAGGATAAAATAAAGAGATTTTTTCATTGAAATAATCGAGAGGAAATGAAGAGACGTTCAAACAAAATTCCACTGACATGCAGTCTCTCTGAAAATAATAAGGTGATTTATAAGCACGTTAACACGCTTAATTGCCACGTCACCCGATCACCGCAGATCTATACATAGGCGTGATTTCACGCAGCATACCCAGACACCAGCCACGCACGAGGGTTCTTCCACAGTGTGAAGCTCACTCAACGTTGAGTTCCTCGACATGGAACCAAGTTTTTGGGAAACGATTGAAATTATCATTACTAATGCATACCGATTCTTGAAATATGTTTAAACCGCTTCTTACACGTGTAAAAGTTTCCATTTTATCTCTCTAATTTATTCTCATTTTGTAGATGTTTGAATTCATTTTTATACCGTCTTCTGATGAATAGCTGATGCCAAAAAACAGAGAATTACAGTGCCATATTGTTTTTCGAGGAATATCTCGCCGGGTGCGTACTTTTCATGAGCAGGTGCTGTTTATACACACGCTCAAAACTTTGCATTCGCTATTGATTCATTTTGGCAGTAACACCCAATTGGCATGTCTGGAGAAGAGAATAGAGAGAAGACACACTGTCAGAGGATATCAAGAGACTTTACTGTGTGTGTGTGTGTGGGGGGGGTCGAATTTCCAAATTCAATGCAGCGTACAGAAACAGTGCTCACTTCCCATCTTCACCTGAATACTGTAGATTTTTGTAACGCCTACATTGTGACACAGTGTATTATAAAAAGAA
>JAAGNN010000063.1:7500-10000 GCA_012411365.1 Ameiurus melas
AGTGACAGGGTCTAACTGCTACTGCACCGCGACGTGAAGTGACACGTAATTACAGCATACACTTCCCCCGTGGGCGAATTTGAAGCGCTGCGTAGAATCCGCAGCACTACCCCCGGTAGTTACTTGGAATCGTGAGGGACACGTATGAGCGCACTCCCCCGTGGGTGATAGATCAGATTATTCTGCGCTCCTAACAGACCCAAGAGACTTGAACCGAAGGGAGGGATATGGATGCGTGAATGGATGCGTCCCTATCGCGACACAAATCCATACCGCTTAACTGAATGTGCAAACGATACACTGGAGTGTAACTGCACGTATTATGAGTACAGTTTCAGGCAACGCAGTACTTTTATTTTTTAAGTGGAAGTATCATGTTTGTTGCCCCGCCCAGTTCACTGAATAGAACATAAGAACATGTGAAATCATTGAATAGATGATGCCCTACAGAAATACTGGGGCCCACGCAACCTCAAAGTCCCTGATATCCTACTTTATAAGCCTCCCGGGACTACTTCTTCCCTTCTAGTGTTTAGGAACGGTGCTCATATCCATTCTGGAGTAAACTGGGATTGTGGCTGCCTGGACCCCCTGCCTCTGCAGTGGGAGGAGGCGGGCAGCCACAGTAGCTTTCTGTTCTTCCATATCAGCGTAGTCCCAAGCCGAGAACTACTTGAAGCCCCCGGAGCTCAAAAGGCGAGGGAGGAAATGAATTGAATGCCTGTAACTTTTTTTTTACTTCCTGAAACCTATCAACCTATAGTATTAACTGTGTCGCCAAACAAGCCATGAGGAGAAACAGGGGCATTCTATAAAAAGACTTCACCTCTCGGCTCTATTCCAGAACAAATTAAGCCGCAGATCCCTCTCCCGTGACGCAGTAAAGCACCCAAAGATTGGCCGATGACAGCGGCTCTCTGTGGTACGGAGAGATAATCTGTGGCTCGGCGAGTCCGCAACCGCTTCAGAACCGAGCACCTCACCACTACAGAGGGTCTTATAGTAGGTCAGCTTGATACGCTTGAAGCACAGCTATTATATTCAAGCACCACAAGCCGGACCTGCCGCATAAGCCTTGCCCCCACTAATTGTGAGGACACCTTCGCCACGGCTTCATAGGCAAGGTTGGCCCCTCTAAGTTTGCCCACAAGCATCTCTTCAACCCGTGCTGGCGCACTTTAACCAGTATATGTTTTCCCCATGATGGTAGCATAAATTGCAGTCATGGGGTTAAAAAACTCGACTGAGTATGGTTTTTTCTCCGACATCTGCATGTGTGGAGCTTGAGGAAAAAGGGAGCCTCTTGCTGGGGGAGGATTTCTTCCCACTAGTGAAGAAGTGCTCTCGTGGGCTGCACAGTCTTCACGCAGGCGCCTCCTCCCTCAGCCGTTCATTCTATTTTTTTTTTTTAACTTCTCCACAGCCCTGGTTACAACCTCTAGCTGCTCTTATAGGATTCAGAGAGCCTCGTGGGTTGTGCTTCCTCCTCCATATTCTCAAGCGGGGAGGCGGTGGGCTGATTTACCAGCCCCAGGAGAGATCGCACTCAGCAGGCTCTCTATGACTGAGACTCCGAACCAGAGGAAAGAGCAAGTGAAAGGCACTACAACCAACTCTTGCCTCTCCCTCCGGATATACCTGGGACCCCATGATTTGAGCCGGCAGGCTGCCTCGACAGTGGCCGGTCCCGAACCATGAGGGACAGATGTCCAGATCCCTTCACTCCAGAAGAGAGCCAACTGAGCCTGGAGTTTTTTCTAGGAGAATTTATCGGTACACCGCAGCAGACAGCCCCATCAAGGACTTGGCTCAGTGTGCTCTGCCTACAAACCTTTAACACAGAAAGTCATCCTCCGTGTAAAAACGTGAGCTTGGCGAGACAACCCCTGTAACCTCTTTTTTCTCATAGTTTCTACTTTTTTGTGAAAGAAAAAAAAAATAGGACAGACAATAAGACACAGCACACACAGTACACAAACGTGCTTCCCAGAAAACAAATACCTTCAGTAGTGTAGTCTTCGGTGACGGCTTTCTACTTGTTCACCTACCACTGAGGCAGGCCAATCAGATTGGTGTGATTTCACACGTATACAGACACCATTTCCACCAGGGCGTTCACAAGCATCAAGCGTTGATGCAACATAGCATTCCCATGGAACGGGAACACCAGCACACATCTCTAGTTGAGAATAATGATGAGCTGGAGTGATGTAGCTGAGGTTGAGGCTGAGGTTCTGCTTTAGGCCATGCCTACTCTGGGATTCAAACTGAATAAAGGTACAAACAGGGATTGTGGCATCGTGATACACACCTTACAGCTGAGATGAAAAGCTCTTCACACAGTATGGGCACAGAAAGCAAGAGTGAATTGGAGATTATAAAGCTGGAAGTTCAAACCACAGCAGAGGAAGAAAGCATGAGACGCTGATGGTATGGAGCTCAATGAAAGTGTCTGCTGTGGAAGGACTGCTATTTCATTCAGAGAAAGAGAGAAAGAGAG
>JAAGNN010000063.1:17500-45000 GCA_012411365.1 Ameiurus melas
ATGCGAAAGCACAAGCTGAATGCTAATGTTGTTCATTTTAGCAAAAATAACAAAATCTCATTTTCTTTTTAAAAAAACAAACATTTTGAACAGCGGCTCGGGAGAAAAAAACGCCGCGCAACCTGTCGAAAGCGGACGAGTTCTACTCATCTGTTCTGTTCGCCGGATGTTTCTCAGGTTTATAGCCAAATTCTAGCCTCCCACGCCCCAGGTATCGGCCCGAGACATAAACATGATATCCATTTACGGTACAGCGCTGTTCATTTCTGAATTCTGATTGGTCAGAAGGTGTTGATTCGTTGTCTATAACAGCGGCTCTGACTGCAGCGTCGGTAAAGTGAACGCTACTGTTCTAATATGCTATCGTTTTCTATAGCTCATTCAGATGGAAGGAGTCTCCAGTGTCGGTGCTTTGTGACAGTCAGAGGTAAAGCTGTAACTTTTAAGATCTTCAGGACCGAGGAGTTTCTATGGTAACATGACAATCTGAGAGAGAGAGGTATAAAGAGACAGGCTGGTGATAGCTGCTATAACGTAGTTTAGAACAGGAAGTAGCTTCCTTCGTGAGCATTAAAACGTAACAATGATGTGATGAAAAATGATGAGGTGTGGCTCGATATTAAATGAACGTTGTACTGATTGCGAGAGGAATGTAAGAGGTCAGGGTTCCGTACTGGTTGAGGACGGGTGTGTACGCCATCCTGTCCTCGTCGATCACGGACACCATCAGCGTGATGAGTTTTGGCCAGAAATCCAGGTTCTTTATGGATGGCCCTTGTTCCTCACGTGGCAGGTCCTGCTTCTTTGTCTGCAACAAGAGAGAGAAAGACGGATTAAGGAATTAATGAAGACACTTTTCCTCTCTCTCGCGTCCTTATCTTCTCTCCTGCAGGCATTCTGAATAATTCAAAGGAAAAAGTGGATTCAAGCATGGTACATTCCAGCTGTGAGTCTTCACCACGCTCAGGTCCTGAAGGTTCCTCAGGGCAGGAACAAACAGGATCTTGTTCTCTCAGCACACACGCACACACACGGACATGAATACCTCATATCTGACCCACACTGAACACCTCATTAGGAAGTTCATCAATAATGCAGGTGTTACATTGCAGCCACATCACTGGATTTGTAACTCTTTTTATTCTTCTGGACACAGTAAGAGATTCTTTCCAAGCACCGAGCCAGCACGGCAGTTTGCAGCTACAGTTCTAGAACCCCCAGAATGTTTCACCTTCAGTTCTAGAACCTTCATCCTATCATGATGAGTTCTAGAACCATCAGCTTGTTTCTTGTTGAGTTCTAGAACCCTCAGGTTTTTGTTTTTTTGCATGTTGAGTTCCAGAACCCACAGCCTGTTTAATGTTTAGTTCCTGAAGAATCAGCTTGTTTTGTGTTGAATTCTAAAGTCATCAGCTTTTTGCATGTTGAGTTCCCGATGAGTTCCAGCCTGTTTCATGATGAGTTCTACAGCCCCCAGACTGTTTAATCCTCAGTTCTAGAACTCTCTGCCTGTTTATTGTTCAGTTCTAGAGCCCCGGTCTTTTGAATGATGATTTCTAGAACCCTCAGCCTAATATTTCCACATACAATGGTATTCACAAGAGCGAGAGCAAGCACTTCACTTCAGTGAGCACTGAGACACTCCCACTTCCGTCGCCCATTCCAATGTCAATATCAGTATCGTCAGTATCGGTATAGTCAATATAATTAGCGTCAATATCGTTATCATCAATATCGATATAGTCAGTATCGGTATAGTCAATATCATAATCATCTATATCATTATCATCAATATCATTATAGTCAGTATCTGTATAGTCAATGTCATTATCGTCAATATCGTTATCATCAATATCGTTTTAGTCAGTATTGGTATAGTCAATATCATTATTGTCAGTATTGGTATCGTCAATATCGTTATCATCAATATCGTTTTAGTCAGTATCAGTATAGTCAATTTCATTATCGTCAACAACGGTACAGTCAATATAGGTATCGTCAATATCGTTATCATAAATATCGGTATAGTCAGTATTGGTATAGTCAATATAATTATTGTCAGTATCGGTATCGTCAATATCGTTATCATCAATATCGTTATAGTCAGTATCAGTATAGTCAATATCAGTATCATCAATCGTTATCATCAATATTGTTATCATCAATAGTTATCATCATTGTTATCTCAATATTGGTATCGTCAATTTCAGTACAGTCAATATCATTATTTTTCATATCAATAAGCTATCGCCAGTAACATTGGTAATATCGTTATCGTCAATATCAGTATCACCAATATCGCTATCGTCAATATAATTTTCATCCGTATTGTTATTGTAAATATCGGTATTGTCAATATCCTATTGTCATTATTGCTTTTGGTATTGACAAGTATCAGAAAGCATGTACTCATTTTCTGATTTGGTCTAAAACAAATGATCATTGCTGCACCCCACTCACATGCATGTGTTTGCTTTTCTGTTATATGTTTGCATTGTTTATCAGAAATACACATTTTGGTTTTGAAAAATACAATATTAACATAAATAATACATTTATTAACTAAATATTTAAATCCCTAATAAATAAATAAACAAGAAAAAAAAAATATTTGATAGAAAAAAACACAACAAACAAACAAAAAAACAAAAAACAAAATAAAACTAACTATATATTAAAAACACATTATAAAAATAAAATACAATGCTAAAAAACAATTAAGAAATAATAACAAACAATTAAAATGCAATATACGCAATTACATACAATTACGCATGCAAACATAGATACAAATAACAATTACAATCACAATTATAATTACATACAATAATGATAATAACAATACATTTACATTACAATTACAATTACAATTACAATCAAAATTACAACTACAATTACAATATAATAGATTACAAACAATTACAATTACAAGTACAATAAAATAAAGATTGCAAAATGGCAATTACACTTACAAATACAACTTTAAAAAAATACAACTACAAAATCAATCAATCACACTCAATACAAACAATACAAAACAAGCAAAAACAATCAAAACTACAAACAATAACCCATAAACAATCAATAATTACAATTACAATTACAATTACAATTACAAATACAATTACAATAAATACAATTACAAATAAATAAAATAATAATTATAAAAATAATAATTAACAAATATAATAAAAAAACATAAAACAAAATTACAATACAATAAAAACAAAAAATACATAATTAATTAAACACAAACAACACACAAACTAACATAACAAAATAGTAAATAAAAAAAAAAAAAGAAAAAAAAAAAAAAAAAATTAATAACACAACAACACACAACAAAACAAAAACTAAACAATAAAAACATACAAACAATACAAACATCAATACAAACACAACTAACAAACAACAAAAAAATACAAACAACTACTAACCAAACATATTAAAAACACACAAACAAACAACAATTAATAAAAATAATAATAATAATAAGAAAATAAATAGATAAAAATAATAAAAAATAAATAAAAAAAAAAAAACCACACAAAAAATAATTACAAACATATAAATAAAACCAATACAAAACAATACATAAACAAAAATACAAAAACACACACATAAACAACAACAATAAAAATCAAACAACAAAAAAAAAAACACAAACACACAAAAATAACAACAAACAAACAATCACAAAAAACAACAACCCAACCCAAACACACCACCACAACAACACAACATAAAAATAAAAAAAAATTACAAAAATAAAACAAAAAAAAAACAAAATATAAAAAAAACAACAAACAAAAAAATATTACAAAAAAACAATCAACACAAACAAGCTATAGAAAAATACAAAAATAAATAGAAAATAAATAATAGATAGATAAAATAAAAATACAAAAAATAATAGAAAAAAAAAAAAATATACAAAAATATAAATATATAAAATATAAAAAACATACTATTATAATAACACAATTACAACCACAATACAAACAATTACAATTACAAAATACATATACAACAATCAAACAACAATACAATACAAACAATCAACTAAGCAAAACAACATAAACATACTACAAACAATACAATTACAAGCACATATTTAAACTGTAAATTACAATGCAAAACATATAATCAATTACATAAACAACACAACACAAACAACACTACAACACACACCAACAAAACAATACAAACAAGCGTATACAACAAACAACACAATTAAACTACATCAAACAAATAATAATACAATTACAATTATAAATACAATTATACGATATAACAATTACAATACAAATACAACACAGTTACAATATAATAATATAAAAATATATAAATACTAAAAAATAATACATATTGATGTAGATAATAGTATAATACACTAAAAATACAATAACAATACATATTATATAACAAACAAAAACCAAAAACAATAAATAAAATACAATAGATACGATAATACTAACACAATACATTACAATTAATTTATTGCAAATAAAGATAAAATTAAATACAATAATAAATTACAACACAATATAAGTATATGATACATTACAATACAATTACAATACAAGATAATAAATACGACAATACAATACAATGATAATACAATACAAGTATTACAATAATAAAGAAAAAAAAACAATACAATGATAATACATATAAAATATGATAAGATAAATAATATGATATGATGTGATAGATATACATTAGATAGTTAGATAAACAATAAACAAAAACAATACAAAGAAGTATAATAAAAGATAAAATATAAAATGAATATAACAAAAAATGGAAAATAATAAAAATAAAAGATAACAGATACAAAAATAATAAAAGATAAAAAAAAATAACAAAAATATAAATAAATAATATACAATAAATACAAACAATAATAATATAAAAAAAAAATACTAAATAAAGTAATTAAAAATAGGTATGATAATAAAATTTATATAAGAACAAAAAATAAAAAAAAAAAATAAATAATTAAAAAAAATAAAATAAAATATTCACAAACAACTACACATAAAATACAAACAAAAAAAAAAATATACAACAAAAATAATAAACAAATAAGATAGATAAAAATAAAAATAATACAAAATAATAAAACAATAATAATAATAAATAGATAGACAATAATAATAATAAAATAAATAATATAACAAAAATAAATATAATAGATACAAATAAAACAATAAAAATAGATAGACATTAAAGTACGGGATAATTTATTACACACAAGCATACAATTAGTTGAAACACATACACACAATTACAACTACACTACAATTGAAGAATATACATTTGCAGAAAGATAATACTTTATATATTAGATAGATGTATAATACAATATATATAAGATATATACGCATACATAATAATATAATACAATAAATACATTATGATAAATTACATATGATAATAGATACAATAATAGCATATATATACATAATATGATAGATAGATTAAAACAATTCAAACATAGAAAAAAGTACAATAAAAAACATGCAATAGATAAAACAAGTAATCACTATAAATACATAATACAATACAAACAACACAATACAAATATTATATAAATATAATATATAACAAGATATATGATTGTGAAAATATATAGATACATAATTGAGAAATAATAATAATAATAACATTACACAATAGATAAAAATAAATAATAATAAAGCATATAAAATATTAATAATAAGATATAATAACATACAATAATAATAAAATACTACACAAACAATACAAAAACAATAATATATAAATAATAAAAATACAATACATAACACAATAAAAAATAATATAATATAAAAAATTAAAAAATAATAAAAATAAACAAATGGATATAAATAAATAATAGATAATAATAAATAAATATTAATAGACAAAGATAGATACAACATGACATATACTATAAATAACATAAAACAAACAATATACTATATACAATTAAATAATACACATACTAAAATAACACAATTAAATTTATACATATACACATACAATACAATACGCATAAATAGATAATATTAATACAAGTAATTACAATTACAATGTAATAGATGGTAATACGAATTATATGATAATAATATAGAAGAAAGATAGATAAATAGATAGATATGATGTGATAATACAACATATACAACGTATAATAAATACGACACAATAGACAAATACAATAATAATAACAGATAGATAGATAGACATGATATGATTACACAACATGATACAATAGATACGAAGATAGATTAAATGGATAAGATTACAATAGATATAATTACGATAGTAATTATAAAGATAAAATTACAATTACATACAATTACAATCAATAAAAGATAAGACACGATTACAATTACAATTACAATTACAATACACTACAATACAATTACAATTCATTACAATTACAATGTAATTACAATATGAAAGATGAAATAAAATATTACAATTATGATAAAATAACATAAAATATAATACAATGCAAAATAATAAATACAATAACACTACAATTACAAAAATTACAATACAAGTACAAGTACAACATAAAATAATTTATACAAACATCAATAAATAAAAATATTAATTAAAAAAAAAAAAATTACAATACAAACAATAAAACAAACATAAACAAACAAAAAATATAATACATAACACAATAACAAAGATAATATACACAATACAAAGAAACATATACTCATATGCAATATGATAGATACATAAAGTAATATATATATACCATAATTATTAATACAATAATACAATTGAATGCAAATAGATAATGATACATTTACTACAATTTTAATTACAATACAAGCAATTAGATATACATTATCACAATCAATACAGTTACAAGATATAATATATGATTACCAAGTATATTACAGTTACAATTCACAATTACACTACAATAAATTAAGATATAAATAATTACATAATCACAATTACAATTACAATTACAATTACAATTTGGAATTACAATGCAATTATATACATAGACAGCAATTACGATACAATGAATTTACTTTCAATTACAATTTCAATTACAATTACACATTACAATTGCAATTAGATACCATTAACGATCACAATTTCAATTACAATTACACCACAAATCACAATTGCAATTATGATAATGATAACCTTATCACAATTTCAATACAGTTACAATTGAACTAGATAGATTACTTATAGAATATGAAAATTACATTACAATTACAATACAATACACATATTATATTACTATGATACGACATCATTACACATCATACATTACAATACAAGGAATTACAATTACAATTACGATACATTACAATTACAATATGCATATTACAGCATTACAATTACAATTACAATACGATAATTTATTAGATACATTACAATTACAATTACAAATAACAATTACAATTACACTACAATTGTAATTGCAACTAGAGTACATCACAATTAGCAATTACATTTACAATCGAATTGCCATTGCAATTACGGTAACGATTTTCAATTACAATTACAATTGCAATCACACTACAATTACAATCATTAATTACAATTGCAATCAAACCCAACCACACAGATCACGACTACAAACAAGGATAACGGCCACGCCCATCAACGACTGCCACCAACATAACTTCCAACCCACAACGCTAAAATCATAACTAATAACTGAACCAGATACACGATATGATCACGACTATTTAATTGTGATCATACACCATACACATGACTTAAGATATACGATCAATGACTAATGACTACGACTAATGAGACGGATACACTACGAGATCCGATATCAACCATATCATCATAAATAATAAACACCGGATATTTCATCTATGATCACAATAATTACTATGATACAACACCCATACCGACTTAATCATAACGACACAATGACGATCACAACACCACTAATGATAATAACCATGACAACGATCATGATAATGATCTCGGATTAACGCACTATACCCATAACAAACACTAATGATTAACGAATAATGATGGGAAGATACCTAATTACAACTAATGAATACGATCAACCAAATAATTAATTAAACATAGACAATTTAATTAATGAGATACTGAATTACACACTAATAACATCAGTACGAGATAATGACACGATTACAACAATTATTGATTTATACAAACACGATTAATATACACACGACATCAATTTACATCACCATCACGATAATAACACGACGATCATTAACACGACAGATATTGACTGTGGATAATGAGACTCAATTTATGAGATCACAACAACACTACAACAGACTCACCGACACAGTCACCGCACAGCAAACTACAAATAATCAATACGACACCATGATTATCAACACACCTGATACCCATCATGATAACGACCACCATACGATACCCACCACAACACTGACAACGGATCACGACCATCACCACTGGCAACCACGTGATGATCAATGGAACATAACATGATCAGACCCACCATCACAATGATACAAACCCACAAACACAGATCACAACACGATCAATAAAATGATCAGACAAGACAAGACCCACCCATCATAATGATTAACGGTCTACTACCCATTACCCATGAGATTCACTAATTAATGAACCACCACCACCAATGACACCCGACACCCAGATAACGACCAGATGACCAACACCACTCACCCACCACCAGCAACGAAGACCAGACCAATTCCAATGACTAACTAATTCACACCTAATCAACGTAATGACCATCAACGATCATCGACCATCCATTAATGATCACCACCGACGATCAATGAACGATCAATTTAATTTAATAACGATTAACGGATTAACGGATACAATTGATAATGACCAATTATTAATGATGATTAGCAGATCATGAATAGATCAGGAATATTTACCACATCACAGCACAACAGATCATTTGCACACTCACAACACAATCATGCATCATTCCATCACCACATGATCAACTCAAGACTCACTGTACACCACAATCATCAACACTCATGACATCATCATCAATACCCATCCCACACACAATAATTACACCACCGCACACCCATCACCCATCACCCATCACCACCACCTACCTAATTACCCATCAACATCACGCTAATCAATTTACTACGAACCATCATCTACTGTCCCCTAATTGAGCCTCATACAAACACTTACAGTTTATCCAGTCATCATGTAAAAACGAATTGCAAAAGCTCATGGAACATGCAAGTTTCAATATAACTTGGATCACAAAACAAACCCAGATCAATTAACAGAACCACTTTAAATCATCAACTCGTTCCAGCTAACCCGAGACAACCGCTATAGCTCCTAGGTGGCTCAGCTCTCTCCCGTCAGACACTGCACTTCAGGTGCCAAAACATCTAAGCACAAAAACCCTTGAATTTCATGACACCTGCACAGGTAAATTGATTTCATTCACCACACCGCAGTGTGTAGAACAGGAAAAGGACACAGTTTTGTAGATCTGTTATTTCACGCCTATCTAAATTAGTTCGGAGAACCGGTGTGTGTACCCTCTTCTATCACACACACACAAACACACACAGAGTTGCCTATGTAGTTTGGGATTTATGTGCTGTAGAGATAAACAGCTTTTTCCCACCGTGTCTATGTGTTGAGTCAGGATGATAACACAAGAGGTGGGAAGTTTTTATCTTTGGTTACACACACATGTGTGTGTGTGTGTGTGTGTACACGTGTTGGAACGAGCACTGTGATTAATAGAAAGTATTTCCGAAGTGCCCCATTAGGGTTACAAAATAACTACCAATATTTAGCAGTTCGGTTTGAGTAGACTTATGGGGACATGGGAGGGCAATCTGACCCTTTAATTTAGACCAATTAGGAGATAATTATGATTAAATACTTACAAAGATAAGATTATTATTATATGAATGGAGAGAATAGGTGATTACCAATCGACGCCGCCATTTTGAAAGTGAATCCTCCTACAAATTTGTCCAATCATCAGGAATTTGGATCATGTGATTCGATTTGATACACTATGTGACATTCTTCTTACCGCAAGCAAATTTGACAGCTTAGTCACCCAGCAGCCGGCAGGAAGTGAGGGAGTATCTCAGCATTGCTTTACCTACTCACACCAAACTTATGACATATATTTAGTAAAGAGAACCTAGAGTTTGAGTTCATTTGAGCTTGGGAGGGCTTACTGAAAACAGGAAGTGATGTAACGCACCAACACACACACACACACACACACCCATCTGTCACTAGCGGCCAGGTGAAGAGACAGTTGGAGAAGGTAAATCATGTGGGAATCAATCCCAGCATGCTGGAAGGTTTGCGCCAGCCAGCTGTGTGGATCCTCCAGCAATCTCTTCAACCTGAGCCTTCGACAGAAAGCAGAGCCAGAGCTAGGTAAACATCCTGCCTAGTTCCTTTCCCAAAGATGATTACGCCTCTCCATGAATGATTATAGACCAGTAGCTCTCATATCGCATCCTGGAGAGACGTTGCGCTTCACCTCAGCCCCTCAAGCGCTCTTTCTGGATTCCTCAGCTGGCCTACCACCACATATGTGATGGTGCAGTGACAGATCTACTGAAAAAGGTCCACTCCCATCTGATGAAAAACGCCACAGTGAGAATCACCTTTGATTTCTAGTTTATTTCACACCATCGACTCTCCTGCTAGAGAGAAGATAAAAAGAATGAGGTGACACGTATATAACCCTCACACGACCACCTGTCAGACAGAGCAAGTGTGCCTGTGATGAGCAGCACTGGAGCAAACACAGAACCGTGTCTCCCTTTCCTCTTCATGCTGCACACCACAGACTCAGCTCAGATCTTTGCCATCTTCAGAAATGTTCTGTGGTAGGGTGCATAGGATGGACAGGAAGGATTCAGGGACTGAGGATGCAGAAGGATCATGTTCTTTAGCCAATAAATTTATAGAGGTGAAAGGAGAGGGAATAAATACAAATCGTAATTCGTTGAGAGTTTTGACACCCAATAAACTCACGCCATTTAAACAAAAACATATCTCTTAATCCAGTACACCCACACATATTATTAAATATTAATATAATATATAATATAAATATATATTAAAATAAAATATATTATATAAAATATAATATATATTAAAATAATATATATAACATTATAATATTATACCCACTATTATATATATATATATAATATCTATATATATATTATTATTATACTACAGCTTGACATTATAAAACAAGTGGAAGTTCCAGTGGCGAGAATGCCTCCCGCTAAGAGGTGGGTCCAGGAAGTGCTTGACCCCTAATCTTTTACTTAATACAATTATACACACACTTTCTATCTAGAATCTTACCTAATGGGAGAGGAGAGAGGGAGGAGGGAGGGAGAGGGAGGAGGGAGAGAAGAGGGAGTGAGGGAGGGAGGGAGGGGAGAGGGAGGGGGAGGAGGAGTGGGAGGAGGAGGGGGGGGGGAGAGAGGAGGGGGGAGAGGAAGAGAGGGAGTGGGGGAGAGAGAGGAGAGAGGGGAGAGGAGGAGAGGGGATGGTATATAGATTCCATTTGAAGAGATTAAAAGAGAGAGGAAGGTGGAGGAGGGAAGAGAGATGGTAGATTTGATGAAATAGTGTGTGTGTATGTGTGTGTGTGTGGAAGGAGGAATAAATTGACAAGAGAATAAAGGAATATCATTAACACATGAGTCAGTCCATTGGGAGATACCACATGGATAAAGGAACTTGATCAAAAGAAATGATAGGGGAATGATTTTTGTCACGTAAGGAGGTAAGCGTAAGTGATGTATTACTCATCTGGAGAGGGGGGGGTGAGGGAGTGAAGAGTCGAATTAGGTAAAGATTCTAGATAGAAGATGTACTGTGTAATGAGTATAAGAAAAAGATTAAGGGCCAAGACTAAACCAAACCACTGGAGGGGTGTGTGTGTGTGTGTGTGTGTGTGTTTGTGGTGTGTGTGTGTGTTTTTGAACTGAACTGTGTAAATAGCATTATGTATTATTTAATAAAATAGTATAAGGGGGGTTTATTTTATTACTTCATGATGAACACGCAGGATGATGTTAGATGGTGCTGTACGTCACGGGCGTAAAGAATTTAATACAGATGTGAAGTTTGTTTAAAAGATGTAGAGATGCAGATGTGAAGCATGTTAGATACACACAAAACACACAACACACACACACACACACACACACACACACACACACACACACCTGGTCGGAGCGGGTAAATGTGTAAGATATTGTAGAACATCACACATCTACACCACTCAGCTGTGGACTCTCAACCTAACCTATAACACAAAGAAAAAGTTATTATAAGAATAATGATTTTATATAACAAAAGATATATCACAAAAGACAAGTTACATGATGTCAAAGAAAAGTTACATCACATCAAAGGAAAATATTAATAAAGACAAAAGACAGGTTACACAACACAAAGAATTAAAAAATATATATTAGAATAAAATTAACCCCTAAAAATAAGGGATGTAAATAAAAAGCAACTGAAAAGAAAGTGGAATGGTGGAAACTGAAAGTGAATTATAAATTTAGAAGTGCATATAGAAGTATAGTGAGATAGATCTAGAGAGGTTTGAGCATTCTGAGAATCTCCCTTCCTCATATAATGATTATCATATTTGTGTGGGCAAAACCTCTTCACATCCCACCAAAGATTGGGTAGTGATTGAGAAATAACTTGAGCAAGTGGGGAATAGGTGGTGGGAATTATGGAATAAAAAGAATAATTCTATACTCAAATTCACACAGGGAGTGAAAGAAATAAAAAACACCACCATGTCAAGGACGGAGGTTTTCTTATTTTTCTTCCTCCAGACATACCACTGATCACGTGATGAAAAGTTAGTTTACCACTTCCACAGAATAGAATCCCAAAACTCTGAGGATTATGTATAGATTGAGAGACTTTTCGCTTGTGGGCTGTAGGGTGGATGTTTGGAGTCTGTGGAAACTGTGATGTGCAGCCTTACTGATACTAAACCAGTGTCTGTTACACCAATCGGCAGGTCTTTATATGAGGGTCACAACGGCCTTAATCTACTCTGCAGCGGCTGATGGTCCCTTTTTCTCCTCCCCAGATATTTATACACCTTCCCCCCACCACTGGCATTTGATGTGTTGAGTTAACACACCCAGCTGCAACTAACAACCCCTTGATTGTTTAGCATCAGGTGGGAGACCACACCTGCTTGATATTAGTTGTGGTGAGAGATTCTATTCAGGAGGTTGGAATCATTTGAAACGGGAGAAATCATTCTAATTTGCATTTTCAGTTGCTTCGCTTGATTACCTTATCACAAACAGTTGAAATATTCAACAACCAATTTGTATAGGGGGTTGAATCATTTGATTCAACCTGAGGTGTCACAACTCAAAAAATACACAACATTTTAAGTAAACAACATAAACAATAGCAACAAAGAAACCTTTAACATATCATTATGATAAAGATACTCAGTTAGCATGCACAGATAAAGTGCTACCTTATTACAACAATGAAAAGTTTATGAAAGAAAGATTTCAGTTTACCCAACTTCAAAGAACGTATAAGATTAAAGAAATGGTTACACTATATTGTAGTATATTACCTCATTATCATTAACTTCACTCCACAAAATCCAAACGAATAGAGCCTTATCTCCCCAAAATACAAACTTCACATAATAATCTATTACAAGGTGAAGAAAACAATTTGCTGCTAGATTATCCATGAAATAATACAAACAAAATAAACACAGCAGTAGAACTCTCTACTGTCTCTTCACACAAATAAAGCACTCACCCGAACCTGAATATAGATGAACCTCAATCTTACAGTGGCCTCGCAGAGAATGGATCATATTAGAAACGCTACAAAAACATAATACTAACTCTGGAAGATCCAACAAATACAACCACGGAGACAACATAGTTAATACCTATAAACGTACAAATGTACTGCCTTTGTAGCTTTAATTATCTCCGAGAAACTCAAAAGAGTTACGGCTAGCTTTTTGCATGACAATGCTATAACTACGAGAGAGAAAGAAAACAAAAAACCAACAGAAAAAAATAAAAAACTATACCATAAAATTTAGTCATTACTTATTTACAACGCTTTCACAAGATAATCTTCACATAGAACAGGAGCATTAAGCCCAAATACACCAGACGAAAAAGCTAGAGTTAGCTTATAAACGAATCCACGCAGACTTCATAACGAAGCCACTGCACCCAACTCTAATCTTTATTTTAAAAAGCAAAACCAAACACACTAGCGCTGGAAAATACTATACAGTAAATGGATAAATCTACGAGAATGAACCGGATACTTGGGATGTTTGCAAGTATAAACACACTGAGGCTGTAGATGAGTTGTATTTGTGAAGGCTTAACAACGGACGCCGCCTCAAAGCAGCGCTACAGAAACATATAAACACAGGATGGAGGTTGTCGCAGGAATCTCCTATGAGCGTAGACGGGTATGAACCAAAAAACCCATTGAAAAAAGAATAAAAACCATAACTCTTGGAGGAGGTTTTAGGATTCATTCATGGGTTTTAGGACTCATTCCTGTAGCTTCAAGTGTTGTTAGAGATTTTAGACATTAAGCTGTATTGGAAAGGGTCTGATTGAAGTTTCGAAAGAGACTGACTAACTGAATTCGGGATTTAATTTACTCAGAAAGACCTGAAGATCCGATTGAGAAAGGCTAGTTTTAGCTAGCGTACAGGGGTTGATATTTTTTTTTATATATATATATAAAACACTGTTTTTAAAATTTGAGTTCGCAAAGTTATAGGATAAAATAATAAAATAAATAAATAACGATCTAAAAATTGATGTAAAGATAGTGAGATGTTTTACAACCTCATCAGTCATTAGTGCTACCAAAAAGAAAAGAATGAACCCAATCATGTTAGTGCTAAAAATGACTTGATGTAAGAGTCTTATAAAAACCACTCTTACACCTTCTGAAGGTCAATGAGCTGAATACGGTAGAAGTTTCACAAGGCCCAGAATGATTAACCTAAAGGATTCTAACCAAATATCAGGAACGTTTAGAAACCCAGCAGTAAGACTTAGCGGTTGAATCCAAGCCTTTAATTGAGTTTTATGCATGATATATGGATGAGTGTTTAATACGTATTACGCTTACGATCAGCCTGCTTATAACAAACACAGAGTCGTAATAGACAACGAATCAAACCTACCTCTCTCCTGTTGCGGGCAGTTGGTGGGGTTAAACATCTAGAGCACCTCACAAAGTGAGTACACCTCCACTGGTGTGTAAATATGTGATGATACTTGTCAGTGACCACACTGAAGAAATGACACTTTGCTACGAATGTAACAGTGAGTGTACAGGGGTGGTAACAGTGTCACTTTACCCGTCCCCTACCTCAACACACAGACATTAATGTCTAAACCACAAACAAAAGTGAGTACACCCCATGAAAATGTCGACATGGGGCCCGATTAGCCATTTTCCTCCCGTCATGTGACTTGTTAGTGTTACAAGGTCCTTAGGTGTGAAATGGGGAGGAGGTGAGAATTGGGTGTACCGCTCACACTCTCTATACTGGTCAAGAAAACAACTCACGGTTGTGGTGATTTGATCTCATTACACGCCATGATTCCACAAAAACAATCGGTCGGTTTAGTACGTAAGAGTGAGATGGTTTATGAGCTTCAGACTTTACGCGGGGGGAGGGGTGGTGTAGGAGGTGTGTGTGTGTGTGTGTAAGGTGTGGTGTGTGAGTGTGTGTGTACTTCATCCTGAAGAAGGTGGGGAGAAGGTCATGAGGATGTAATCCCAGCCTCTGGTCTCCAGTAGGAAATTATCCTGTATCACACAAGACAAAAAAGAAAAAAGGAATTAAATGAATTAAATGAAATAAAACTTTCTGAACTTCAATCCAATTCCCTCCTTCATTCCACCATCATCACATACTATTACACCTATGTCACGGAAATAATAAAACACTATTAATCAATGGATGGATTGTTTTTTCTCAACCCCTACACTTATTCCTGTCCTTCCTCTTCTGCTGCTCTATGTGTCTCTCTCTCTCTCTCCCTCTCTCTCTCTTCTGTCTTTGTTCATCTCTTCATTTTTCTGTCTTTCCTCTTCGCACTCTATGGTGTTCCTCTCTCTCTTCTTCTCTTACACCCTTTCTCTCTTTCCTTCTGTCTCTTCTCCTCTATTCCTCTCTCCCTCTCTTCTACTCCCTCTCCCTCTCCCTTCTATCTGTCTCTTCACCCTTTCTTCTATCTATCTCTCCCTCCCTTCTCTCTTTTGTCTCTTCTCCTCCTCTCCTCTCCTCCTTTCACCTTGTCTCTCCTCCCCTCCCTCTCATCTTTGTTTCTCCTCTCTCTCCTTCTACCTTTCTCTTCCCCCTCTCTCCTTCGTCCTTGTCCCTTCCTCTGCCGTACTTCCTCTCCTCTCTCTCTTGCCCTCTCTCCCCTTCTTCCTATCCCTCCCTTCTCATCTCTTGTCCTCTCCTCTCCTCTCTCCCTCTCCTCTCTTGTCCTCTCCCCTCCCCTTCTCCCTTTCCATCCGTCCTCCCGCCCCTCTCTCTCCTGCTTGCTCTCTCCCGCCTCCCTCCTCCTGTCCTCCCTCTCCTTCTGTCCAACTCCTCCTCTCTCCTTTGTCCCCTTCTCTCTCCTCTTCCTTTCTATCTTTCTCCTCTCCTTCGTCGTCCCTCTCGTTTTGTCTCTTCCCCCGCCCTCCTTTCCTTCCTTCTCCTCGGCCTTCTCTGTCCCCCTCCCCTCCCCTCTCTCTCTACCTGTCCCCTCTCCCCCCTCCCTTTTGTCTCTTCTCCTCGTCCTCTCCTTCTGTCTGTCTCCTCTCTCTCCCTTCTCTCTTCTTCTCTTCTCCTTTCCTTCTGCTTCGTCCTTCCTCCCTCTCTCTCCTTCACCTTGTCTCTCTCCCCCTCTCTCTCACGCCTCTCCTTGTCCTCTCCTCTTCCTCTCTCGCCTGTCTCCTCTCCCCTCCCTCTCTCTGTCGCCCCTCCCCGTCTCGCCCTCTCTCCTTCTTCTCTGTCTCCCTCCCCCTCTTCTGGTCTTGTCTCTCTCTCTCCTCTCTTCGTCCTTTGTCTCTCCTCCACCTCTCGTCTTTGTCTCCTCCTCTTCCTCTCCTCTATCTTTGTCCTCTCCCTCTCTCTCCTCTCTCCCCCTCTCTCTTCTGTCTTTTTCCTCTCCTGCCTCCTTCTTTCTATCTTCTGTCTCTTCTCTCGCTCTTCTCTTTCTGTTTTGTCTCTTCTCTCGCCTCTCTCTTTCTGTCTTCTTTGTCTTCTCTCTCTCCTTCTCTCTCTCTGTCTCTGCTCTCCTTCTTCGCTCTCTCTTCCCTCTTCTATCTTTGTCTCTTCCCTCTCTCTCTCTCTGTCTTGTCTCTTCTCTCGCCTCTTTCTCCCCCTCCTGTCTCCCCGCCTCCTTTCCTCCGTCCCTCCTCGCCCTTTCTCTCTCTTCTGTCTTTGTCTCTTCCCGCCTCCTCATCTCTTCCTCTCGCAGTAGAAGGTCTACATTATATGGAATTTTAAAACAAGGTTTTGTTTTCTCAGCCTTTTTAAAAAAATTGCTCACAAAGGTGAATCAACATTTAAAGTTTCAGTTTCATGGACGTGGAAAGAGCGACACACTGTGAACCCACCGTGTAGTGCAATGATTAGAATTAATTTCAGATAACAAACCCCTTACCCCATTGTGCAATTCGCTTCACTGGTTCTTCGACGCAATTCCCTTCGGCAAGTAAGGTGATATTATCATTCATTTACACATTACTCACAGTTAATGATGTACCACACGTGCTATATCACACCGAATCTCACACGACATACTGGGTAGATCAGAAATGTTACAAAATGCAGTCATGATGTAGGGATTTTTTACTTGAGGGTAGCACAATTACATTACCAAAAACATCCATAAACGAGTGAGCTTGGTCCCCCTTCTGTCCTCTCTCTGTCCTCCTTCTGTCTCTCTGTCTCTTTCTCTCACGTCTCTCACTCCCACCCCCTTCTCTTCCTCCTCCTCTCCCTCGTCTCCTTCCTTCTCTCCCCTCTCTCCTTCTCTCCTCCTCTCTCTCTCTCGTCTCCTCTCTCTCGTCTCTTCTCTCCCTCTCTCTTCTCTCCCCCTCTCCCTCTCTCCTCTCCCCTCTCTTCTCTCTTCCCTCTCTCTCTCTCTCTGAGCAGATGTTGTGTGTGAAACGCTGTGGTATGATTGATTTTTTCTCCTTCTTTCCAGCACGGTTCGCAAACGTTAAAAACACAGTTCAAGGACCTAGGACGGAGTGCAGGAATGCGTCCACCAGCTTTTGGTTACGGAGTAAGGCAGATCCAGCTCACAGCAGGAAAACTCTCAAGATAATCCTAAAGAGTGATTTGAATAACTAATATCTTTAAGTTCAGGATCCATGGCTTGAAGTATTTTTTGCAAGCGATACTATAAATTTGTTAAGGGTACATGTTAGGTGTTGAGAGAGCAGATGTAGATATTGGGAGTAGAGGTACACCACTTGAGGAATAGTAGATAGAGAGAGACAGTAAGTGTAGGATAAGAATAGAGAAAAGAATTGATAAGATAGATACATGGGTAGAAAGGAGGAGGTACGTAGGAACTTCACCAAAACACCCAAACACTGAGAGAAGAAGGCTTAGGAAGAGTAATGGAAACGCAGGATACTGAAGGCAGTACGATGTGGTGGATCCGCGCAGAAGTAGTGATAGCAGCCATGCTAATGAGAGGAAGGAGTGAACAGTGTACAGTAAGGGAATACAGTAACCAAGGAACTCAACTCACAAACTGAAGATGGCTGAAACCACATGACACACCTCATGGGGTGTGTCTCAACACTGTTTATTTGAATGGAGAGGGTGAGCTCTTGAACTTGAACGGGACGTAGGATATTCCTAAAAAGAGTGGAGGTTTGATGTGAAAATATTGAGTAATGTTGTCCAAGAAACACAGGCAGATTAAAGTAATGAAACTGACAGGAGGAAAAGAACGGAGGTGAGAAGAGCTTGAAAAGAGAGAAGTAATGAATGAATTGAGACAAGATTATAGTATGTGGAGTAAGGATTTGAAGTCAAAGAGGGTATGTTGGGTAACACCTTCAGCATAATGTCACAGATGTGGGTCTCTGGAAAGAAAAACAGTGCCAAAAATGGTCAATGTGGATTAGAAAAGGGTGAAGTGAAAGCATGGTAAGAAGATGAATGTCTGAGCCACAAGACCAACGAACACTTGAAGAAGGAAGTAGGAGGTGTTGGGAGGAAGACACATACATTAGAAGACATCTCTCCTTGCAGATTAAAGTACAGGTCTAGTCCATCTCGCTAGAATGAACAGAAAGGATTCAAGTTTCTTTCTTCAGTGAAAAGAGGAGGAATGCCAGTGCTCCCATGCGCCTGGAAACAAGCATTAGCAACGACATCTGATATTAGGAAACCAGCTGTACAGCTTATGGAAAAATTGTAGAAAGTGATATAGAAAGGATGAGGAGAATTGTTGGTTTGAAGGTCTGCCAAATGTTGGAGGACCCAAAGCAGAGCTGGAGAGGCTCTTTCTGAAAAGGAGTCAATTGAAAAGACATGAGGAGGGATAATCACTCCCGCTTAGCTATAGAGAATTGGGGTGAGTGGGCAAGGACCTGCGGGCAGTCCTGAAAGAAAGTTATGATCGCCGCGCTTTGAGCCGTAGGAGAGCAGTGATCACGTGATACCTAAAATGATGATTTACAGGAGATCAAGAACTGCTACTCTGTGAAGCCTGATGTGTTTGATCTTAAAGACCTAACAGGCTAATAGACAAAAGCGATGGGGCAGGTCATTTATTTTGGATTCATTTTGACAATCACAGATAACGTCTGACCTCATAATACGGGATGTTTTGGGGTTAAGTTTGGGGTTTATCTCTGACACCAGTGTCCATGGGACACACTAGAAGGTCTGCTTCAGTATAGTTTTCATTGGAATGATAAAAGGGTAGAAGGAGACACTGAAAGCTGAACAAGAATGAGGTGGGTTTAATCCCTTTAGTTAGTAGAGGGACTCTGTATAAGGTTGTGCATCACTTGGTCTGGCTTTACCAGGATAAAAGCAGCTATTCAACCAATGCTGAATAAACTAAGACATGATTGAAGAGGTACAACAAAATGATTAAATCCAACATGGAATTTTACCCAAGCTGATGATATAACGTTACGGGAATGGGCAAGAAGATTTAATTAAACCAGGCTGGTTCTGCCACAATGATGGGAAAAGAATAGTTGCAAATGTAAGTTACATGGGAGAAGACAAGCTACTACGTTGGGGGAAATGGAGAAGGGTTACCAAATAGTGGGACTCATTTGGAAGAGGGAAGGTTTTAAAGGTTTAAGAGTACATCCGGGATCTCAAACACCCAAACCAAAGAACTGGAAATGGGGTGATTGAGTGAAAAATCATGAAGTGTGCTTTCCTTGGTACATATCACCAAGCAGAGACATGCCACCTTCGCCTGCAGTTCATTCAGAAATCTCAGACTCCGCCTGGGGCCTGGTGTGTGAGGAAGATGGGTAGAAATCATTTCATACACAGTACCGTAGATGGACTTGGAATTTGATGAGCGCTGTTCCTAATGGATGCTAATCAATTATGTCTGGCTAAAGTACCCCAATCTTTACTGGTGGACTTTCAATGTGGACGAAATGTTTGTAGCTGGAGGCGACAAGTTCTTTATACGTTACAATAGAAAGAACCTCGTACTCAAAGGAGCTCGAGGAGGGAATGTCCGACATACGGACAGCGCCTAGATCTGCAACATCGGGACACATAGTTAATGTGGCTGGACCTGAGCTATGGATAGAAATGCAGTAGACACTTCGATACACAGTCAAATCTCCAAGTCATTAAACTATAGTGGATAAGGTGAAAACGTGAAGAAGAATTGCCTTTAATGAAGGATTTTACAATGAAGAAAACTGTAAAGCTTGGAATAAAGTAGAAGGGAAAGGAGGTATAAATGTTTTGTGAAGGTTGAATAAAGGAACACTGACATGTAGAGGGATGACGCTAGGTTGAAGGAGGGAATGACAGCTTGAGTGTGGAGGGAAAATAGGTATAAACCACCGTGACAAAATCGTATCGAGACTACAGTGGAGAAATATTACGTGGTGGTGGTGTTAACACATTGATCTGGTCATTAATCCAAACCCTGGTGATAAATGTGTTTGTGGATCCAGAGAAACTATTTTTCATTGTTTTCCGGAGTGGTAAGACGTCCAACGCTTTTGTAATTGTTGACTAGTTGTTGTGTGGTAAATGTGAAGTGGGAGTAGATGTTTTGATTTGAGGCTGATATGATGAAAAGCAGAAAGATTAACGTGTAGCTCAGTTTCTGTCTGAATAGAGAAAGCTCATAGTTTATAAAGCTAGGAAGAACTGAATAGGAAAATGGGTGGGTCAGAGGAGTACAACTTTATTTAAAGCATCTGTCAGGTCAAGAATTGCTGTAGAGTTCAAGTATTAAAGCAATGAAAGATCGAAACGCTTCAACTACGGGGTGTAAGAACTCTGTTTTTGTACGGTGGTGGAGGAGGGGCTTGAAATGGATTGGAAACTGGAGGAACATTTATGCTTTGTTATTAAGGATTGAATAAAATTTTAAAGCTATCTAACAATCAACATCCCAAACCTCTCCCTCTCATCCTCTCTCTCTCCCACCCCTCCTCTCTCCTCTCGCCCTCCTCCTCTCTCCTCACCTCTCTCCCTCTCTCCTCCTCACCTCCACCTCCCTCACTCCCCCTCTCCTCTCTCTCACCCCTCACCCCCCCCCCACCCTCTCCCCTCTCCCCCCTCTCTCCCACCTCTCTCTCCCACCCCTCTCTCTCCCTCCCCCTCACCTCTCCCTCTCCCTCGCCTCCCCTCTCTCCCTCTCCCTCTCTCCCACCTCTCCCCACCTCCCTCCCCCTCCCTCTCCCCCTCCCATCCTCCCACCCTCTCTCCCCCTCTCCCGCCTCCCTCTCCTCTCCTCTCTCTCCGCCTCCCCGCCTCTCCCTCCACCTCTCTCCTCTAACTAAGTAGCTTCTATCGCAGGTAAGGCCATTTCTACACAGCCAAAAGATGGTAACATATAGACAGATACACACCTATACACATCTCAGCCATAAAAAAAGTCTTACACAATATCAATGAAAGTGAATTTAACACAACAATGACTACCTCTCTCCAGACACACATATACTGAAACAAACATCTCTCACTCTTTTCTCCCCACCGCCATCCATTTCAATTCCAATTCCACGCTTATTACCTCATCTGAACTTCCATTATGGGGTATTAAGGGCAAAATTAAAGCAGTGAGGGAAGAGATCAAATGATTGATTAGGGCTTAAAAGTGGAATTTATACAATACTTTAAATACACAGCACACACACCACACACACGGTGTGATCGCCTCCAAAGGAGTAGCGCTTCCTATGAGTCAGATACAAAACTGGTGTAACATAACACATGATGTAACAAACTGATATGTAACAAATATGCTATGTCATGTAGATACTGAATTGAATGAAACATAATGGAGGAGGATATAACTTAATAGACTTTTTCACCCTTTTTGAGGTCTATCCATCAAATAACGCTGGCTGTTTGGGTCTTCCCGAAAAGAAACACCCACCTGAAAGGAGAAGCTACAAGCACAGGAACAGAGGTGGGAGGGGAATGAGTATCTCGAGAGACTTGTGAGAGTAGTGAAAACAAAAACAAAGAATAAAAACCCTCGATCTAGGAACTGACAGTCTCACAGTCCCAGTCTATAGCAAGTGATGTGAATGGCACGCCGCTTTCACTATATTGAACGCTTAAACGGTGCTTCCACTCCTCAGAATGATTATACTACAGGGTGGGAGGTTGCCCTCTCTTAGTAAGTTGTGACTTAGTTTCGAAACATCAAACCAATTAAAATAATAGTAAGACAACAAGGCAAACACAAATGCAATTGTAAATGATGGTTTATCTTGTTTACTTGTTTGTCCTTGACTATTGTTTCAAATTGATTTGATGTTTGAAACACTTAAGTGTAACAAACATGCAAAGGAACAGGGAAAGAGTAAGGGGGTAAAATACTCTTTTCACACCACTGTATACAATATTAGCTTAGATCAATCTCAATATACAGACAATATTCACTTGTTAAAAAACTATACAGTTCGCTGTTTTTGAGGAGGAAAATATACTGCCCATCATAGTTAGCTTCTTGAGGCTCCTATGTTTTTTTTTCCCATTTTGTAGCTCGAATGAACGGAGGTTGAAAAATGACATCATCAGCATTACACATCTCTTAACACAGAGTGTGGTGTGTGTGTGTGTGAGAGTGTTGTGGGAGAAGTACTGGATCACATACGGTGGAGCTAGTGAGTGAAACAGACAGGAAGTGAAGGTGATGTGTGTGCAACGCGCGTGTAAGAGAGGAGATGCCACGTAAGAGTTGATAGGGCGTGTATGTGAGTGAAATGGAGGGGGAGGAGGGAGGAGTGAGGTATACTGAAGTGAGACTCATAAGGTACTCTTGCTATGACGCGGGCTGGGAGGAGTATGGGGGAGTAGAAAGGGTTGGAGTACACCCTGGACGGGTTCAATCCACTGCAGGGCAAAATCACATACCACGGACACTTTGGCACAAGGCAACCAACCCACAATGCATGTCTTTGGACTGGGGGAGGAAACTGAGTACCTGAGTCTCCATGCAAACTCCATACACACACACACACACACACACACAGGCATGCTAGGAATCGAACCCCAAACCCTGGAGGTGTGAGGGTAAATCACTCAAGTCAGCATGCACCCTCTGAAGGATTATCTACAATAATCCTCAGACATGTAGAAGGTCTCAAGACTTTTAACTGGAGCACAATATTGTATCAGGTGTTAATATTAAAAGCTGACAAAAGTAATATGGTGTGTTAAGTCCTGACATGGGTGGATAACTCTAATTAGGTTCTCAATTGGGTCTTTACAGGATTGACGAGCTGAGAATCAAGCTTCACGGTGCACCGTACACACACTGTAGCTTGATGGACTGAGACTCACTCTGACACCTGAAGCCCAATCTAGAGCTGATAAAATTACAGGCCTGACTCTGCATTTCGTTCACCTCACTGAGCAAAAAGCATAAGGTGGTATCAACAACTCCACTTAATGATTAAAACATGTTATAACTTAACAAATGATCAAACAATAAGATAGATGATCCATAATGTCATTCTATCTATCTATCTATCCATCCATCAATCCAACTGTCAGCTTCCATCCATCCACCCATACACTTACCCATCCAGCCACTCAGGCATCAGCAGGCCCTAGTCAGTATCCGCACATCCATCCATTATTCACTCATCCACTGTATCCAAACCTAGCTGCCCATCCATCCACCTGAACCATCCAGCTACAAAATAAGCATTATCCATTTACTCTATAAATCCATCAGTATATCTATCCATCCATTATTCTTGTGTGTGTGTGTGTGTATATATATATATATATCCAGCCACCAATTTGTACTCATCCATCAACCCTTCATCATTCATCCAAATCACATCTATCCAACTATCCATACTATATCTATGGAATGTAGGTGCATTGATCCATTACCATCCATCCATCCATCCATCCATCCATCCATCCATCTATCTACCATCTATCTATCTATTCCATTTATCTATCTATTGATCATTCATCATATCTATACTAATCTATCTGATTCATTCATCTATCTATCTATCATCTATTCATCTATACATCTATATCTAGTCCTTCATCATCCACCAAACAAGTTTACCATCACCATTTTTCATCCATCCATCATACTATATATCTATCTATGTATTCTTCAATATAACTGTATACACATAGATCCATATAACTATCAGTCCATTAATACGCCCATCTATACATCATGTGGTATTTATATAAGTGTTTAGTATATTGAAAATGAATCTTGAGTCTATAAACTGAGTATTGATTTTCCTCTGGTTGTTGACATCCAAATAATTCAATAAACCTTTTGAAAAGAGATTATAGACTTTACTGTGGAGCATAAGTTTATTTACACTTCTTATCTCTAGAGCTAATTTGTACTTTACGCTTCATCACCGTATCAGAGGAGATCGATCTCAGAGAGCTGTGTAACTGATCAAGAGTTTCACAAATTCGCCCTCTGTGGAAAACACACACAACCAACATCAGCATCAAGCACGAAAACACTGCAGCACCTGTGTAATAATGTAGCCATACATTAGACAGCAGATAACCTATAGGGCTTATAGCAATGCCAAGTAACATAGGATGCTCCATTCATCAATCATCCACCTAACAACCGGTCCATCATGTTCATGTTCATCTGTCCATTTCATTTGTTTACTTGAAATTTGAGTGCTTGAATGACTACAAGATAATACAAACATCCTTTATGACCATCTATCAAATTTATGTCTATCTTCTACCACCTGGTCCATCAGTCATACATCCATCTATCCATTCCATCTATCCATCCATCCATGAAGCATCCTCCTCAAACACACTACTTCATTCATCCATCCATCCATCCATCCATCCACCCAACCATCCACACAGCTCTCCTTAAAGACTAACTACTTCCATCCATCCATCCATCCGCATCCACTATCCATCCATCCATACAGCTTCCTCCTTTAAACAATATTTATTATATTCATTCATCCATCTTATCCATCCATCCATTTATCCATTCATCCACACACAGCTTCTCTTAAAGACTATTATTTATCCATCCATCCATCCATCCATCCATTGTATTACATCCATATAGTCCTCCTCAAACATTATTACATCATCATCTTTCTATACACATCTATCCAGTATATCCATCCATCCATCCACTCATCCATCCACACAGCTTCCTCCTTAAAGACCACTCATTTATCATTCATCCATCCATCCACTCCATTTATCCATCCATCCATCCATACAGCTTCCTCCTTAAACACTAATTATTCATCCATCATCCATCCAATCGCATCTATCCTTCATCTATCTTTCAGCTCCATCCATTTAGTCATCCACCCATTTGGCATACAGCTTCCTACTTATACACTAATGATTATCCATTCAACCATTTATCCATCATCCACCTATCTATCCATCTATCCATCCATCCATCCATCCGTATAGCTTCCTCCTTTAAACACTAATTATCATCCATCCATTTATCCATCATCCATCCATTTCTATCCAACCATGCATCCATACTAGCTTCCTCCTTAACAACACTAATTATTTCATCCATCCATCCACACCATCACATCCATTTATCAACTCATCACTATCCATATAAACCTGTTTAGCTAACGATGTCTCTAGAATCAACAACTATCCAACCCTTTCATGTGGCTTTTTGTGTGGATTTATTTATTTTATTTGTACTCATACAGTATGTAACAGTTCTATAGGCTTAACATCCTACTACAATCACACACCCACCCCAAAGTTGGGAAGCAGCTAAGTCTGAGCGTGAGAGTTGTGTGTGGTGGTGGTAGGTGAGCGAAGTAGACAGTGTCTTCACGCAACAGGTTACCTTACAATACTGCATTGGGACACATGTACTTGAAGTGACAGATGAAATGACTACAAAAACAGTGAGAGAGAGAGAGAGAGAGAGAGAGAGAGAGAGAGAGAGAGAGAGAGAGAGAAAGTTTAAACAATTTGTACAAATTCACTAATTGATTTGAACTACAAACACTAGAATATCTACAACAGCTAGAACACTGCCACTGCAGATATGTACATGAAAACAAGGTCTTGCATTCATTTAGAAAGTTTTGCAAACTGAAAAATTCATTAATCTATACTGCATTAAGATTTGTAAACAATTATAAAGAACATAAACAACAATACAACAGACAATGATACACAACACAGTTTATGCTTAACAGTAGAAAGTGCAAAGTGAAGTAGCTTCTTCTCCTCTCGAAGTTCAAAGGTATAGTTTATGGCTTTGGACCTTTCACAACAAACCAACTCAATCAAATAAATAAAAATTGTCAGTACAGTACAGTGTACACATTAACATTGGCACCTTTGCAATCTGAGCAAAGAAGGCCTGTAGAGAATTGTCTTCATTGTTTAACCTTTATCTTGGTTAAAGACATATCACCAAAATACACACAGGTTTGGATACCCAACCTTGCAGTAAACATAGCCATTTATTAAAAAAAAATTACTGTAAAATCTTGGCACCCTTTAAGAGAATACACTGTGCTAGCTCCTTCCAAGAGCACAGCCTGAGTCTCTTCCTTTAACGCCTGATGAGGTTGAGAATATATATAAGGGATTTGAGAGTATCCCTAAGTACAGAATCTCTCCAGATCCCAAAGCAATCCACACGTAGGACTCTCCTCTGTTCACCACACAGGCTCTCTATGGTCGAGAAGGTCCATGACAGGACCTTTGATTTTGTGGATAG
>JAAGNN010000063.1:47500-54786 GCA_012411365.1 Ameiurus melas
CCATCCACCCATCCATCCATCCATCCATCCATCCATCCATCCAGCAATCTATATACATCCATCCATCCATCCCATCCATCCATTCCATCCATCCAGCTACCCATATGATCCATCCATCCATCCAATCCATCCATCCAGCAACTCATCCATCCATCCATCCATCCATCCATCCATCCAGCAATCTATACATCCATCCATCCATCCATCCATCCAGTAATCTATACATCCATCCATCCATCCACATCCAGCAATCTATACATCCATCCAATCTAGCAATCTATACATCCATCCATCCATCCATCCATCCATCCAGCAATCTATACATCCATCCATCCAGCAACCTATACATCTATCCATCCATCCATCCATCATCCATCCAGCAATCTATACATTCATAACAGCAATTCTATACATCCAATCCATTATCCATCCAGCAATCTATATACATCTATCCATCCATCCATCCAGCAATCATACATCCATCCATCTACAGCAATCTATACATCCATCCATCCAGCAATCTATACATCCATCCATCCAGCAATCTATATCATCCATCCATCATCATCCATCCATCTATCCATCCATCCATCCATCCATCCATCCATCCATCCATCAATCTATAAATCTATACATCCATCCATTCAGCAACTATACATCCATCCATCCATCTATCCATCCATCCAGCAATCTATACATCCATCCATCCATCCATCCATCCATCCATCCATCCATCCAGTCACCTATACACCATCCATCCAGCAATCTATACATCCATCCATCACAATCATACATCCATCCATCCATCGTATCCATCCAGTAACCATACATCCTTCTATTCATCCATCCAGCTACCTATAAGCATCCATAACCATCCAGCAATCTATACATCCATCCATTCATCCATCCAGCAATCTATATCCATCTATCCATTTGACCATTAATCATCTATTCACCACACCATGCATATATCCATAGACCTGTTCATCCACCTATCCACTGACTTGTTCTCTGTCCTTCATCCATCCATCCAACTAACCATTTGTCTGTGGGACCTATTCGTCTGGCCCACTCAAATAAAGGAATTCAGTACAGTGCAAATACATCAGATATGTACGCAATAAATAATAAATACTGTGTGAATGTGACACAGTGAAGGTGGAGATTCTGATTAATCTCTCCAGCTCCATCAGAGACTGTTTATGTGTTCTAAGGAGGTAGTGTGCTGGGTGTTAAGTGCTGGTGTTATGGACCTGATCTCAGAGATAAGACAGAGAGAGAGAGAGAGAGAGAGAGACCCTAACGAGTTTCACGAGAAACATTCAGCTAGCGCATCCTAATAAACACCATCATCTCTCATGATCGAAACAGCCTGGTGATTATATCAATATTTATATCCAAAACATCTGACTTGTTTACTTCGTGAGATAATGCATGATTATACAATGAATGCAAATCATCATTCATCAGTCAGCTTCTACGGTAGAAATATGAATATAAATGTTTATAATCCCTGGGATATAATGCAATAAATAATCAAACATCCTTCGAATGCCCTTTAAATACCAATGATTGTTCGATTGTCAGTTCATTTATCCATTGAGTTACTGAAACTCTCCTGAGGGAACCAGACAACTCAAGTTTCCCAAGAGAAGCCCATGTAGAACCCTTTTAGAGGATAAAATCCGGATTTATCCAACGGACTCCTTCAAAAACATCTGGGACCAAGGACCAAAACATGAAATGTTAAATGTTCCTTGATATTTCTTCTTTTGGTAAACAGGTACCTAGGTACTTTATTCATGGGGTTCTCTAGATCATCAAGGTCTTTAACTTTTTGCATGGGATCTCCTCAACTCTTTGAGGGGTTGCACAAAGGAACTGTAAAGGTCTCCAGCAGTGGGACAAATGGGTTCTAATCGCTGCCAGGTTCAGCCAGCCCATTCAAGAGTCATATAACTCTGATGCTTCATTATGGGATATTAGCTTCCAAATAGGGTACTTGAACCCTTTTATAGTCTTGATACCCCAATGGTAAATGTGACTATATAGCGCTTTTATCCAAAGCGCTTTACTGTGTCCCATCTACCCATTCACACACACTCACATACACCAATGGTAGAGCGCGCGTAAGCGCTAGTCACGGCATCGGGAGCAGTCTTTAACTGGGTCTTGCCCAAGGATACTTGAGTCACCCGGCTGAATGTTACCCTGCCCGGGTGTACCTGTTGTACATGTTCTTTGAGGGACGAACCCCTAAGGCTCTATATTAAAAGAGGAATTTAGTTAACGCTATTAAATGGCAGTTAAAATCAGAAAACCTGTGTAATCCATCATTGGGTCTCATAACGCTTCTCAGTCTCGTGATCTGTCCTTGACCCAATCAGCATCCAGAATCCAACTGCGCCATGCGCGGCGACTGTAATAGTAATATCAGTCATGAATGAAGTAATCAGATAGTACTATGGGAAATTCATCACACCGTGTGAAATAGGATGTTTTAAGGAAATTGACTTTTGGTATGGACGTGTGTGTCGGTTCTGTGTGTACCACGCTGAGCGGTGTGTTAAAGAGTGTATCCAGGTAATCAGAGCCTGAACACATCAATGATCCCGCTTAATTAGTCCAATCTGAGAACCGTGATTATTAAACGCTTGAGCGCAGAAACGGGTCCGGTGGGAGGAGCTTGCAGTAGAATATTAATGTTTGACTAACACATGAGAATGAGTACTTGATTTTATGAATGTTTCCATTCCTGAATAAAGAGGAAGGTCATGTGATGTCAAAATTTCAAGAAAATCCTAATCTTTTTTGGGAGAATGTTTGTTGCCGAATTTGAGAGCAAACCAGCAAATGAACCAAAAGTATCGATTTGTTATGATTAAGGCGGCAGTAGGAGTGGACAATGCTCGGTCAGGTCCAATTTCCTTTCCCTAGATGGTCCAGCCTGAACGAAGGGCTGATTCATGGACCAGATGGAATATCTGCTGTCTTGGTATCATCATCCATGAAGCTTCCAGCTGCTCCGAGTCGATGAGGCTTACATGGGAAAATACTGGGACATTCAACAGCGTGACAACCAGATGGGAAAGATGAACGCTCACCTGGGTGAAGGATGCCCCTGTGGACGGGATTTACACCTTAGACATCCCTCCTTCCCATGGGCCGCTCTCCAGTTTCATCCCTCCCTTCCTGTGGTCAGTTCTTGCCTCATCCTCCTTCCTGTGGCTGCCTCAGTTTCATCCCTCCTCCTGTGGCTGCCTCTGTCATCCCTCCTTCCTGTGGCTGCTCTAGCCTCATCCCTCCTCCTGTGGTCAGTTTCAGTTTCATCCCTCCTTCCTGTGGTCAGTTTCAGTTTCACCTCCTGTGGTCAGTTCTAGTTTCCATCCTCCTTCCCTGTGGTCAGCTCTAGTTTCATCCTCCTTCCTGTGGTCAGTTTAATTTTCATCCTCCTTCCTGTGGCTGCCCATCCCTCCTTCCTGTGGTCAGTTTGACTTCATCCTCTTCCCGCGGCCGTTTCAGTTTCATCCCTCCTTCCTGCGGCTGCTCTATCCTCTCTTCCTGCGGCTGCTTCATCCTCCTCCTTCCTGTGGCTGCCGACTTTTCATCCTTCCTTCCTGGGCTGCTTCTAGTTTCACCTCCTCTTGGGGCTGCTCAGTTTCCATCCTCCTCTCTCAAGTGTCAGTTTCAGTTTCATCCCTCCTTCCTGCAGTCAGTTTCATCCTCTCTCAGCTGCTCTGCTTCATCCCTCCTTCCTGTGGCCGTTTCATCCCTCCTTCCTGTGGTCAGTTTAATTTTCATATCCTTCCTTCCTGTCAGTTTCCAGTTTCATCCCTCCTTTCCTGCGTCAGTTTCATCCTCCTTCCTGTGGCTGTTTAATTTTCATCCTTCCTTCCTGCGTCAGTTTCAGTTTCATCCTCCTCCTGTGGTCAGTTTTATCCTCTCTTCCCGCGTCATTAATTTTCATCCTCTTTCCTGTGGTCAGTTTCTAGCTATTCTCGGCCCGATATGGCAGATCTCCATTCTTCATATTCTGGATTCTAATCAGACGGATTTGTGGACTAGATACGGTGAGCTGGTGGACGCCTGAATTAGCCTGTATAGAACAGCTGAATAAATTGATTCAGTCGAGTTGATCCTCTGTATCTGCCAGTTTAGTTGAAAATCATCACTGAGACCATGAGAAAAAAAAAATTATAGATCTCATTTTCCACAACAATCTATCATTTAATTGTTGTTATTTCTAAGGTTTGATAAATTATTATTATTATTATTATATTATTATTATATTATTATTATTATTATTAGTGTTGTTGTTGTTGTTATTATTATTATTATCACAATTTTATTATTATTAATATGTTTGTATTGTTTTGCCACATATTATTATTATTATTATTATTATTATTGTTATTATTCATTTTATATTCCAATTTATTCCACATGTTATCTATCTCTTTTTTACCATTAATAGGCAAGGTAAATTTTTTTTAAAATAAGACTTAAAATAATTCTCTGGAGTTATTATCAATTAAGAAGGAACTAAGAAAATGGGGGAAACAAAAATTCCATTAATTTCCTGAGGTTAAAATATAACAGAATTTGTATTAAACTTAGTAATTATTTCTTATTTATTTATTTTTACTTTATTATAACTTGCAGTAAAATCTCTGTAATATTCATTTAAATAATCCTATGTTTAACGATCAGCTATAGTTTACTGCCACTTGTGACTTCATTTCGCTTGACACGTGACTTTTTAGATTATCACATGATTTATTACGACATGACTCCGGGTTCTGTTACAAGAACTAATGGATATGTGAATGTTGACCGTGCGAAGGTGATAATTGTGCAGAAATACATCACTGGACTCCATTAGTGCTGATTTGTTGCCCGTTAGTGGGCAATTTAGGCGAAAGTTGTAATGGCCGACTGTGGACTGGAGTTACAGAGGAAACACGCTCACCTTTCGACTCACACAACAGACTCTGAATTACATAGTACAAGTGGCTCGAGATCATCACAACAACGCCCAGTGGTATGGAGAGACACACCCAGTCCAAACGTCAGAGTCCACTGCCAAGAGTTTAACAAAATTTAATGTACCACCGTTACTACTAATAAGCACCATTCAGGAAGCCTTGTTCCCATTTCATTCGGCTCTGAATCCAATAACGCCAATATTTTAGTCCATTGAACCAAACTGACCCATAACCACCAAATCCTGACACCGACAAACATTCGCTTACAGTTCTAATAATAATACACACAATAGCAATAAGACCAGGTCAATGGATATGTTTTTGGCTGGCTAGATGAATGGATAAATGCACGTAAGATGGAGGGATGAACAGATTGCTGGATATTTGGATGGACGAACAACCAATATGGATGGATGGACAGATGAGGGAAGGATGAATGTCAACAGATGGAGGGATGAATGCTAGTTAGTTACAATTACATTTATATCGCTTAGACACTCAAAAGGCCGGGCAAACTTCCCTCAACACCACCGAGTGTCGACCACCTGGATGATCCGGGACGTGCAGCTACATCGCGGGCCAGAACTCCCACCACACCAGCGCTATTAGTGGAGAGGAGAGGAGAGTGATGGTGCCAATCAGAGATGGAGCGAATAGGAGGCGGAGCACCAATGGGAGGGACTAGCAGGACCCCAGGCTGGCACCCCCAATGTTTCCAGAATGAAGATCTTGCAGGCATCCAAAAGCTATCATAAACGATGGCTCGATCTCAGCTTTAAAAATCCTGGGCCAGAGAACATCGTCAGGAGAAAGTGGACCGCGGGTGAAGGCAGCAGTGAGAAACCCGTGAAAACCCTTTATGCATTTCAGTCCGCTGGCTCTGTTAAGAGTTAAAGCAACGATTCCACACTCATTGGCCATAACAACTCAATCAACACACTATCACCTGGCTCTGAGTCTGCCTCAGCCCACGCCTTCAGAGTGGCCTCTGATTTAAACTCATGACCTCCTGTCTAGTGCAAACACCTGCTGCCTCTTTATGCGAGGCGTCGCCAGCAGTCTCAGGAGGCTGTGGACGTCCTGTAGGCAGAGAAAGAGGCTGCGTTCTAAAACAGCGCCTATATGACACACGCAGTATCTCCTACACACATTATACGCCCAACATAGGGTCATTTCCAGCCCGTCATTGGCTCAGATCTACTCCAGCGCTAGTGACCATTATGACTGCTCACAATTTGAAACCGTGAAACACCTCGGGTTTCATGAAGACCCATCCAGGCGCCATGATTTGTTACGCTCTGAGAGCTGGTTTTTCTCCCTGCCTCCCTCAGTAACTCTTAATATATCACTCTATCTCTCTCTCCCTCTTTTCCTGATAGAGATGCTCCAGGCGAAAGAGACGTGTCAGATAAGGTGTGAGCCTCGTTGTCAAGCAGCAGCTCCCAACCTTCCCTGTGTCTATTTTCCATCACCGATCGATTCCAAATCATTGAAATAAACTCTTTCTCCAAACATTCAGCCGTCCGCTTCTCTCTCTCTCTCTTTTAACGGATTAATAAATTCTCAAAATATATGTGTGATTTATGAATTTATTCTTTTCTATAGGAGACCATACTGCACCTCAGAAACTCTACACTGTGGTTTAGACTTAAATTATTTACTATTTGTTTATTTATTTTTGGCCACATTTATACTAGGAGTTCTCAAATTTTGGGCTAACAGAATCCTCCATGTAATTCCAAGCCTTGGTTGCCTGTCCTACACATATTATTTATTTATTTTATTTTATTTTAGAATCGCTATTTCTAGTTTGGATTGATCATTTAGGACCTGTGAAACTGAATTGTAAGGATCTGACGGATTTGCTGCCTTTGACTAGTCATGGCGTTGTTGTGGAACTAGTGATAGTGATACAGTATGGGTCCTTTGGTCGTGGCCGCATGGGTTGGGCATGGTGTAGGTGTGACCTCGAGGTCAAGGGACCTATCTAGGCCTCGACACTTTTTTTTTTTGTCCTATGGAGATTTCTGTTTTTATTTTATTTTTTCATTAAATCTTTAATAGTAACAGCAACGGGGTCGGTGACTGCATTTTATTATTTTATTTAGATCTATCAAAATATCCGCTGTGGTTCACGACAAAATGAGATTAAAGGCTGCGGTTTAAAGATCCAATAGATTCTAAGTTTGAACCTAAATGGTCTCCGAGACGACGGAATAAGGATGATGGCGTGCTTATATGAGGAAAATAATCATATCATTGATCTCTCGAAAGTACATGTAACTGAACGAAGCATAACAG
>JAAGNN010000064.1:0-52494 GCA_012411365.1 Ameiurus melas
CATAGAAGAAGGAATGACAATACACATGCAGTGTGTGACATTATAATCATCATTCTGTCAATATGAAGTTGATAACATTCAATAGAAAAAATCAGAAAACAAGTTTCCAGGACCAGTGGTCATCTCTAGTCAGGTATTTATACATATATAATTTTACAGTCTCATACAAAAAGTTCAGTGCTTCCTGTTCATCAGAACCGCTGCTCAGATGTTGCTGCTGAGATAAACAGGGAAGACAAAGGGATGGAGGGGTTGATAAAAGAGGACAGGGATATAATCAGACGCCTGTCCAGTTCAGGAGCAGAAGGTGAGGAGAAGAAGAAGAAGAGAAAGACACATAAACAACCACACACACCCCCGGAGGATTATCACTACTCTCTGCACCAGTAACGTCCATGAGGAACATTACAGGTATGGATATCGCATTTGTTTACATGTTTGTAGTTGAGTTGTACTTTCAGTTCTTTTCATAGTAATAATTACAGTGTATTAGAACACATAGAATAAGAAATAATGCACAAACCCCTGTATAACAGTGAAATGTTGTTTAAATAATAAAGTTTTTTGGGGTTTTTACAACAGTGTCTTATTCTGCCGTCTTTACAGCACAATTCAGAGACTATACAAGGAGTGTGTGTGTGTGTGTATGTGTGTGTGTGTGTGTGTGTGTGTGTGTGTGTGTGTGTGTGTGTGTGTGTGTGTTTGTATTTTACCACCAGCCTGAGTGTACTCTACGACTCAGTGTTGCTATTTCTTTGGTCAAAGCGCATTTTTCCCACATTTGCACCACATCCTGCTATTTTCATGTTCATAAACTAAGGTATCTACCGGACGTAGGTGTGTAGGAGAAAGGTGTAACGGGGCGTGGCTTGACAACCAATGGGAGGGGTCTAGGTGACTTCCACCATAGCTTGTGGACTATTGTTTATCTCGCCGATCTAATAAATGTTCAGACTTTCTAACTCCAATTCATTTCACCAACGAAGTGAAATATTTCATGTTTTGACTTGCACGTACTTCAACTGAACTCATATTTAATGTAAATTTAACCTGCACTCATTTTAGTTAAAGGACTAGACAGCATAAATGATATACCGTGAATATTGTATTTATGTTGTTTATTTTTACAGGATGAAGGATGAATGGTTTTTGTTCTCCTGTCTCCCTCAGGTCAGTGTTGTGTGCACTATGTTGTGTGTGTGTTTATGTGTTTATTGAGAATCACTGATAGTCTGACTCTTTCAGCTCTTAAGACAATGTGGAATTGATGCTTGCATAAAGCTGATAACCACGTGTCAGTGTTGTGTGTTGATCGTTATCTGATTCACTTATATAAGTGTGATTATGATTTAATTTGTGTGTTTGCCTATGAGGAACCAGACATTTCTGTGGTATTTGTGCTTTTGGTCTTCAAGTGAAGCAGCACCCATACGATCTTTAAAAATATATGGATATTATTTGATGTGTCTCAACAGGCGTGGTAGGAGCATATTCCCATCGCCATCACTTTGTAGAGAATAAAAACCTGAGTGAAGCTCAGAATTACGTATGAATTATACTGATCATTTCCATCAACGACATGGGAGAGACATAGTTGGAATTACACACTGTTAAGGAAACTGTAACAAAGCCAATCGGGCTCATGAGAGGGGCACAAACAGTGGTCTCTACAGAGACCAAACTTTCACAGAGACGGAGACACTACAGATACTGGAGTAGTGGGAGGTCCAAACAATGCCGGGGAATTATTCGTGTTAATGTGGAAAGTGCCGGCGTGGTTACTGATTGATAACAGGCTGTAATAAATTATTCCTCAGCAGAAGGTAATAATTTGCTAATAGATGTTAATGCAAGGATAACAACATCTCATTTGACTTTACATTAATGAAAAAACGAATGGATCTGAGGCATTTAATTTTGAATTATTTTGACCGGATGTTATCTTAACGGAAATCTGATTTAGTGATGAATGAGTTGTTCATGATGTAAACTAAATGTCTTTCAGAAAAGAACACAAACACAATAGATACATGTTGATTAATGAGAAAGACCTGGTATGATGCTCAGACCACTGCAGAGAGAACATACACCGACCTGGTCAGTGTGAGGAACCAAACTGAGAATGAGGAGATTCGAAAGGGACCAAAACAGGATGATCGTGGTTTGGATTGGTCTGTTTTTGACTCCCGGAAGGTCAGATCATAATTCCTCATTCAGATACTGGAGCCTGACAAACCCAGTAGAGGTTTGCACCAGCGCGGTGGATGTGTCTGATCAAGAATTACTTCGGACCAATGAATCGTACAGAAAACCCCTTCATCTGCTGCCATGAGAGTGAGTCAGCATGATGGTGTTTCAACAAAGTGTTTTTATTATTTTATTATTATTATGATTACTGATACTGTTTTATATTAAACTGTTTACAAGGTTACACTAGAGTGTTATAAATACAATACCAAATGGATCTCTCGGATAAAATGTGCAAGACACTTAATTAAAACCTTTTCTATAAACACAGACATATAAAAAAACATTAGTTTCAGTAACAATTATATCGAGATGTCTTTGCTGGTTTAATGTTCCCTCTGCTCTCAGTGAAACTTTTAAATTGGGCTGTAAATGTTCACTTTATCTTTAATTTAATGATTTGCTATTTTTCAGAGAGACTGGGTCTTGATTAATCAGAATCTGACCTGGTGGGAAGCTCTGAACTACTGCAGGAGAACCATCATTGTGAGCCTGGTCTCAGTGCGCACGTGAGATGCAGCTCTGGTTGAAGGGAAGTGGTTCAAAACGCCTCCCACCCGAACCGTGTGGCTCGGCCTCATCCATGACAGTGTCCAGCGTATCTGGTTCACGGGTTTTGGATGCGATGGTCTGCTACCAGGACTGGAGCCCCGGGGAATGGGACATGGAATGATGAAGACTGCAGCCATGAGAGAGGAAAGCGAGGCAGTGCAGTCTGGAGGAAACCAGCAGTGGATCCAGAACTGTCACGAGGGGCTACACACTCAACTTCATCTGCTCACCTATGACGGTTGGTCAAGTGTTTTTATCATGTCACTCATCCGTTTTCTATATTGTAATAAAAATTCTTTTCTTTCTCTCATTAAACATGAAGATATGTTTTAATAACATGAAGACTGAGAGACAAGCTGTGGTCACTCCATCTGCCAGCATACAACATCAGCAGATCTACAGTACTGTCTCTTTAATACTCTTGCTATAATGTATCCACTTTAATCCAGATGTTCATTATATTATTAATATTATATTCAGTAAATTCCACTGTCTCATACAGCATGACCTTTTCATATTCAGAGAATGTTTCCTATATTATACTTACTTTTCTTATTAACAGAGGGTTTTAGGGGCAATTAGGTGAAATCTATTTACTTGATTTTTTATACTACAGCTGATGTGTTTGTATGCACATTTCATTTGTTTTCATACACTTTCTCAGAATAGGAAATATATACCACACTCAGGTAATTTACAACCCATACAGGAAGTTTAGAACACCTAGTCCCACAAACAGTGATGTTTAAATGTTACTATTCATGATGGTGATACAGGTGTCATGTGTATTAATGTGACATGTTTGCCTTTTACATGTTGACAAATAAGTTCATTATTGAGGATTTGTCCATAAGTACATGGTGATGGTTTCTATACCTGGAATTTCTGAGCACTTGTTTATTAATGTGTGAGAATGTAGATGTAATGACTGAAGACAGTTACATTTCCTAACAAATAAAATCAATTTCAAGTATGCATTTTAATTATCCCTGTGTTTCCTCTGTGTTACACTTCTCAACATACACACAAATATGAATATATATATATAAGTAAGGCATTAGCACTAATTTCAGCTCATTCAACTCTTTCTGGTCACTTGTGCCTAGTTCATATAAATTGTGGAGAAAACAATTATGCAGCCTTCAGGTTGTAAACAGGAACAGCTCACACAGACATAGCTGTTCTTTATTCAAATCACTCCAAGGAATAAATATATTAATTTATTTACCACTGCACACTGAACTTCTGAGTAACAGCTGATACTGAGATAATATCTGTTCCTAGTGCAATATGCAAAGAGCTGAGAGGAACAGTAAAGAGAGAGACTGCAAGAGACACACACTTCACCAAAGCATAATACAGATAGTGTTTGGAATTAGTTTTACCCCGGTAACACGAGAGGAGGCGGGAACTGGCTGAGCATAAACGTACTGTTTAATTATAAACAGAACATAAAACACAACAGAAAACAGACAAACTCCAAACATATTTATTAGACAACCCAGTGCATCACAGTCGGCCCCTCCCTCCTCCTCGGCCAGACTGAGGACCCACCACGCACACATCATTCCATGTTCCCCTGTACGGTAGTGCTGTCCTTTCTGGCCACATTCTTCGCATCCTGGAAGAAAGGAGAGACGAGGGAGGAGAGAGAAAGAAAAGGAGCAAGCAAGAGAGATAGCAAAGACGGAAAGAGAGGAGAGAGAAAAAACACTGTTGAGCTATACCAAAGTGAAAAACTGTGAGACAATATTCTGAAAAGTATCAACCAACATTTATTAATTAAAAATATCTCAAAGAGCATCATGAAATCCCCAGTTCAGATGCAGGAAGCTGTTCACAGGATGTTTAAAGCAACTCCAGAACACCGGGCTACTGCATGTAAGAGTTATAAGAACAAAGTCATTATTAACTTTTGGGCATGGCTCAAAGCACCATATTGACAGAAACACAACACTGCTCATCTCTCTGAGAACACCATCTCCATGGTGAAGTACAGTGGTGGTAGGATCATGTTGTGGGATGCTCATCATCAACAGGAACTGTCAGTCTTCAGATTTGGGGCATGAATTGAAAGTTGCTGTTCATCAGTGACCCATTCATCACCTTCACTGTGTAAATCAATGTGTGAACAAGTATTTTTATGTTAGGTGGCTGGTTTATGGAAACTCATACAAAGTTGTTAGTATTTCCTGTTAATCAGAACTCGCGTCTCCGAGGCGCTGAAGGTGAAGAGATGGGAGGAGTCGAGAGAGGCAGTGATGCTGTATAATAAAAAGGTTTTTATGTTCAGGTGCAAAGAAGAGAAGAAGAACAGAAGCACACATTACCACAAACTCAACACACACCCTGCGTGAAGTACAGGACTTACATGAGGTATGAACATCTACTTTTTTGTGTTTATGGTGTTTATATGTATATATTTTGATATGTTTACAACAGCACGACTCAGACAGTAGTTCCGCTGTAATATGAACAGTTTTTTTTATATGAATGTGCTCTTTTCTAAAGCATTATTGTTTCTTCAGTAACACACACAACACACAAACACGCACACACACACTCACCTTCACACACACACACACGCGGGACTTTTAAAAGTTATCTCAGTTATCAGCCCTTTGCAACAGTCATGGTGTTTGGAGAGAGGAGTTTACTCTCTCCAGTTTTAATGGTAAAATGACAAAGTTGTGTTTTTTGTGTGAAGAGAGAGGAGAGAGAGAGAGAGAGAGAGAGAGAGAGAGAGAGAGAGAAGGTGAGGTCGGTGATGGAATGATTAATACAGCAATGATGTAAGTGATATCAGGACATAGAGAGAGTCAAATTGTTAATTTATATATAAAAAAATTATGTTGGATATGTTTTCCAGAAGTTTTCCCCCCCTACAGATACAGTATGGTTCGTCTAATTTCAGTGACCCTGCTTTTGCTAAGGTCAGTGTGTACACTAAGACAACGTGTGTGTGTGTGTTATGTGTTGTGTGTGTGTGTGTGTGTGTGTGTGTGTGTGTGTGTGTGTGTGTGTGAAAAGAGACAGAGAGAAAGAGAAAGAGTGTGAATGTAGGTTCATAAGTGATTTTGGGCTCTGTTTTCATTCCACTGCCTGAATTTACTGTTTATTTCAGCATGTAACTCTGTTACCGATATCTTTTCTCTTTCTCTGTCCATGATGAAGTGTTGAGCAGCATAAAAGTGGGTATAAAATTCAGAATCTGCTGACGCAGCGGTGTTTTCAAACCTGTTTTTACTCCATGAATTGTGCTCCACCTCCTGAAATTCCCTCTGAACACAAAGCGCAGGGGATAAAGATGCATTTTTTCTGGCCTTGATTTAGTCCTGTCCTAATGTGCGTTACGTTTAACACAGTTTTTGTGGAAGGTCTCGATTTGTCTCATTTTAAAATCCCAAACAGGAGCCTGACTTTAGCTCAGAGCTTAACAAGCCATGTTGTGCTCCATGTCCCAAATATATACTGTATAATGTCTGTTTAGAATAAATTATCTCTTCATTCCAAATGATGCATTCATATTCGATTACATCCTTATATACTTAATATACACCTGGTCCTCGTAAATACTTCAAATCTACATAAATCAGACTGTAATCTTTCTCCATGAAAGAAGATAGAATAAATAAATATAATATGGCAGCACTATGAAGCAGGTGTAAAGGGTCATCTGATGATTCGATTACAACAAAATAAACACTGTAAGGTACACGTCAAACTCAAGGCGCGCTGGGCTGGTGGCCCGCCACGTCATTTTATGTGGCCCGTGAGTACTTAATTGGTCTTTAAAAAAGGTTGTCCTAAAATAAGTCTATGTTGCTTTAAATCATGCATTAACCATAAACTACATTCCCCACAATGCATGGCGATTATATGTTACATGCGTTATAGCATTCCACCACTAGATCACAAAAAAAGTGTCCACATCAGTGTTTATATGCGGCAGGTGAGATTGAGCAGATTGAGAACTATCCACAAATGATCCCAAAATGTCAAGGAAGAGAAAGATTGATGCGGATGGAAGGCTGTTTCATTAAAGATGGGAAGGCGAATATATGTTTGTGCTTCAAGGAGAAAAACCGTTATGTCTTGTGTGTTATGAGGCGAGTGTCGATGTCAAAGAGTACAATTTACGTCAGCATTTTGACACCAAACACGGAGCCAAGTATGCAAATTTAGCCTTCAAGAAAAACAACAAATTGCCAAAGAATTAAAAAGGCAAACTGCGATCGCAACAGAATGTGTTCACAAAAGCCACCACCAAAAACGATGCGGCAGGGAAAGCTACCTTTATTGTGGGGAAGGCTCGGGCGTCAAAGTCTTTTCGAGAGTGCCTTTTTGAAGCAGTGCATGATGAAGGTGTGTTGTGGGCAGTTGTGTGTGAGCAGGTGTGGGCGGTGTGTGTGTGAGCAGGTGTGTGTGTGTGAGTATTGTGTGTGGGCAGGTGTGGTGTGTGTGTGGGCAGGGGGTGTGTGTGTGGGTGTTGTGTGCTAGTTGTGTGTGTGGGCAGGTGTGTGTGTGTGAGCATGTGTGTGTGTGAGCAGGTGTGTGTGTTTGGCAGTGTGTGTGTGTGAGCAGGTGTGTGTGTGTGTGAGCAGGTGTGTGTGTGTGAGCATGTGTGTGTGTGTGTGTGAGCAGTGTGTGTGTGTGTGGGCAGGTGTGTGTGAGCAGGTGTGTGTGTGTGAGCAGGTGTGTGTGTGTGTGAGCAGGGTGTGTGTGTGGGCAGGTGTGTGTGTGGGCAGGTGTGTGTGTGAGCAGGTGTGTGTGTGAGCAGGTGTGTGTGTGAGCAGGTGTGTGTGCGTGTGTGTGGGCAGGTGTGTGTGGTGTGTGTGAGCAGGTGTGTGTGGGCAGGTGTGTGTGTGAGCAGTTGTGTGTGTGTGGGCAGGTGTGTGTGTGTGTGGCAGGTGTGTGTGTGAGCAGGTGTGTGTGTGTGTGGGGGGCAGGTGTGTGTGTGTGTGGGCAGTGTGTGTGTGTGTGAGCAGGTGTGTGTGGGCAGGTGTGTGTGTGCATGTGTGTGTGGGGTGAGCAGTGGTGTGAGCAGTGTGTGTGTGTGTGCAGTGTGTGTGTGTCAGTGTGTGTGTGTGTGAGCAGGTGTGTGTTTGTGTGAGCAGGTGTGTGTGTGTGTGGGCAGGTGTGTGTGTGTGTGGGCAGGTGTGTGTGTGAGCAGGTGTGTGTGTGTGGGCAGTGTGTGTGTGTGTGAGCAAGTGTGTGTGTGTGTGTGGGCGGTGTGTGTGTGTGTGTGGGCGGTGTTGTGTGTGTGTGGGGCAGGTGTGTGTGTGTGGCAGGTGTGTGTGTGTGTGGCAGGTGTGTGTGTGAGCAGGTGTGTGTGTGTGAGCAGGTGTTGTGTGTGTGTGTGAGCAGTGTGTGTGTGAGTGTGGGTTGTGTGAGCATGTGTGTGTGGGCAGGTGTGTGTGTGAGCAGGTTGTGTGTGTGTGAGCAATTGTGTGTGTGTGTGTGTGTGTGTGTGGGCAGGTGTGTGTGTGGTGTGTGTGTCAGGTGTGTGTGTAGTGTGTGTGGGCAAGTTGTTGTGTGTGTGAGCAGGTGTGTGTGTGTGTGGTGTGTGTCAGGTGTGTGTGTGTGTGAGCAGGTGTGTGTGTGTGAGCAGGTGTGTGTGTGTGTGAGCAGGTGTGTGTGTGTGAGCAGGTGTGTGTGTGAGCAGGTGTGTGTGTGTGTGACAGGTGTGTGTGTGTGAGCAGGTGTGTGTGTGTGTGGCAGGTGTGTGTGTGTGTGAGCAGGTGTGTGTGTGTGTGGGCAGGTGTGTGTGTGTGTGTGAGCAGGTGTGTGTGTGTGTGTGAGGTGGTGTGTGGGGGGGGGGGGGGGGGGTTTGTGTGTGTGTGTGTGGGCAGGTGTGTGTGTGAGCAGGTGTGTGTGTGTGTGAGCAGGTGTGTGTGTGTGTGGGCAGGTGTGTGTGTGTGTGAGCAGGTGTATGTGTGTGTGGGCAGGTGTGTGTGTGTGAGCAGGTGTGTGTGTGTGTGTGAGCAGGTGTGTGTGTGTGTGTATGTGGGCAGGTGTGTGTGTGTGAGCAGGTGTGTGTGTGTGTGTGGGCAGGTGTGTGTGTGTGAGCAGGTGTGTGTGTGTGTGAGCAGGTGTGTGTGTGTGTGTGGGCAGGTGTGTGTGTGTGTGGGCAGGTGTGTGTGTGTGGGCAGGTGTGTGGGTGTGTGTGTGTGTGGGCAGGTGTGTGTGTGTGTGGGGGCGGGTGTGTGTGTGTGTGTGGGCGGTGTGTGTGTGTGTGGCGGTGTGTGTGTGTGTGTGGGCGGTGTGTGTGTGTGTGCGGTGTGTGTGTGTGTGTTTGGGTGTGTGTGTGTGTGTGGCGGTGTTTGTGTGTGTGGGCGGTGTGTGTGTGTGTGGGCGGTGTGTGTGTGTGTGGGCGGTGTGTGTGTGTGTGTGGCGGTGTTTGTGTGTGTGGGCGGTGTGTGTGTGTGGCGGTGTGTGTGTGTGTGGGCGGTGTGTGTGTGTGTGGCGGTGTGTGTGTGTGTGTGGGCGGTGTGTGTGTGTGTGTGTGGGCGGTGTGTGTGTGTGTGGCGGTGTGTGTGTGTGTGGGCGGTGTGTGTGTGTGTGTGTGGGCGGTGTGTGTGTGTGGCGGTGTGTGTGCGGTGTGTGTGTGTGTGTGTGTGGCGGTGTGTGTGTGTGTCGGTGTGTGTGTGTGCGGTGTGTGTGTGTGTGGGCGGTTTTGTGTGTGGGCGGTGTGTGTGTGTGTGTGGCGGTGTGTGTGTGTGTGTGTGGGCGGTGTGTGTGTGTGTGTGGGCGGTGTGTGTGTGTGTGTGTGGGCGGTGTGTGTGTGTGTGTGGCGGTGTGTTGTGTGTGTGTGTGGGGTGTGTGTGTGTGTGGCGGTGTGTGTGTTGCAGGTGTGTGTGTGTGTGTGGGCAGGTGTGTGTGTGTGTGTGTGAGCAGGTGTGTGTGTGTGTGTGTGGGCAGGTGTGCCCCGACCAGATACAGACTTTTCAAAATGTCAGTTTGTCAAGAAAAACCATCCCGGACCAAGTCACGGAGCTATCAGGAAACCTGTCAACACAGTTAGCCGAAGAGTCACGCAGTTACACGGCTTTTTCATTAGCTGTGGATGAAAGCACAGAGAACACGGACACTACACACCTATCCATTTTATTAGAGGCGTGAAGTCGGACCTCTCGGTCACAGAGGAGCTCTTGGATGTAGTTGCCATGCATGGGACACTAACGGGACGGGATATTTATGAAGCGGTGGAGAAGTCATTAAGTTAAAAACTGGATTGCCCTGGGAAAAGTTGGTGGGATTAACTACAGATGGTCCAGCGGCAATGTGTGGAGGAAAAACATATACTACTTTATGTGTAGCAATGTATTTGTTGTTTACAGGTTTATGTGTTTATGCAGACAAATGTTTACTCCTGCAAGGCTGTGTGCAGCCATTTATTTTTGTAAAATGCTACATCTGTCACACATGTTCTTAGCAGCTGGTTGGTTGTATGTTATTCTGACCCTCTCGACTGTGTCAAAAATGTTTTAAACAAATTTAATGTCATAACTTGTGTTTTTATAATATTTTTCTTTATTTACTTGAATAGTTTGATCATTGATCAAGTGGAGTAATGTGGGTTTCTTAACCTGAAAATTTAAAGGATTTTGTTATAGTAACAGGAACCAAGTTATGCAAATGCATATGCCATATTTGTAACTTCAATAAGTAATAAATACAGAAAGTTATTTAACAATATGTTACGGAGTAGTTACATTTATTATACATTATATTTGGTTACATTTATACTGTCCGCCCTTTAAGGGCAACCATTATGCTGATGTGACCCTCGGTGAAAATGAGTTTGACACCACTGCTGTAAGGGATTTAGCATTAGTCAGTTTTTATGGGTTTAAGTAGAATGGTGGCATGGAGTTGAACAACATTAGCTCTTCAAGGCATTTATAGTTTGCTAGCTGGTTAGCTAATGTTGTATTGTAGTAAATATTTATTTTTAACGGCACATGCTGTTGTTTCTGTTTCATTTCTGATAAATTTGCAAAGATTTCAAACAAACTTCTTTCATGGGGTCATTATGTGGTATTGTTTGTAGAATTTTGAGGAAAATAATGAATTTAATCCATTTGGGAATAATTTGGTTTCAGAAACAATCGCAGATTATAACATTTATTAAACAAACAAACAACAAAACAAAGACACTAAGATAACTAGGGGCAGCTGTGGCTCAGGTGGTAGAGCGGGTTGTCCACTAATCGTAGGGTTGTAGGTTTGATTCAGGTGACTCCACATGCTGAAGTGTCCTTGGGCAAGACACTGAACCCCAAGTTGCTCCCGATCGCAATTTAGTGCCTTGCATAGCAGCTCTGCTACCATTGGTGTGTGAATGGGTGAATGAGACACAGTGTAAAGTGCTTTGGAAAAAAGCGCTATCCAAACTGCGCCATTTACCATTTACAACTTGGCATAATGCTGTGGCATGAAACAAAGCACGGGAACATAGAACACGGAAGTCTAATACATCGAAAGACCAAGAAATAGTGCAGACAATGGCTATATATACACACACAAGTGTGCTCATTACCAGAAACGTGAATCAGGTGCAGGTGGTCATGTGACATGTAGTGCAGTGCAGTGGCTGATGACAACTGAAGTCCAGAGTTTCCTGGTACATGACAGAAACCCCCAAGGGCGCTACTCCTGGCAGTCCAGGCCCCCTGGGCAAAATGTCCCCAAAAGAACCAGGAGACTGAGCGGCCTCCTCAGCAGAGCAAAAAACAGTAGCAACGCCCCCAGTGGGCCTGGAGCTGAGAGTGAAATCTGCATGGCAGGACAGCTGGACAACTTCCTCTGCAGAACAGAAGAGGGGAGCGAAGTTCTCCGCGAGGCCTGAGAGACGCTCAAAGATTTCGAGAGGCCTTAGAGGGGAGAAAGGTTCTCCACGATGCCAGGGAGAGGAGCGAGGTTCTATGCAAGGCAAAGGGAGGAACGATACTCTCCGAGAGCAAGGGGTGAACGATGTCCTCTGTGGAGCAGGAAGGGGGAGTGACATACGGCACACAGCAAATAAGAGAAATTATGTCTTCAGCGGAATATGGAGGCCGAGCGACATCCTCCGTGAAGCAGGATGGCAGAGGGACAACCTCAGCCAAGCAGGACAGCAGAGTGACGTCCACAACCAAGCAGGACGGCAGAGCGAAACTCCCCTTCATCTGCCATGAGAGTGAGTCACATTACACTAATTCAACACGTCTATTTATTTCATAGTGCACAGGATTAATCGATGCCTTTTTTAGTTTTTGTGATATCAAACACTGAATACAAAACTCCCCACACTGTATATATTTGAGACTGTGAAGATGTTGGAATGCATATTTTACTACAACTTTTTCCTTTTTTGAACTGAAATAACTCATGTCCTACAAAATTTCCAAACGTCATATATGGGGTAAGAGGGTTAATGTAAGTTACCTTAAGAAATTCAATATTGCAAAAATAAAATAATTTATTAATTAAATTAATCAATAAATAAACAAAACAATACTTTTGTTACAACCAAATAGTCATCAACAAAACAGGGAAAACAACCACCATCAACTTGAACTATGAATGAGGCAAGAACACAACACACACACACACACACACACAACACACACACACACACACACACACACACACACAGCTAGCTATACATTAATCAAATGAGCTCCCCCACATGATCCAAAAATGCAAACACAGTCCATTTCCTGTTACGGGTATGAACATAATCTTTACCTGGAAACACACAGGTCTGAAATTGTCACGTTACTGATCCTGAGATAATATCTGGTTCGAGGGCAGTATGAAAAAGAGCTGAGAGGAAATATAGAAGAAGGAATGTATAATACATATGCAGTGTGTGAGCATTATAATCATCATTCTGTCAATATGAAGTTGATAACATTCAATGGAAAAAAATCAGAAAACAAGTTTCAGGACTCAGTGGTCATCTCTAGTCAGATATTTATACATATATAATTTTACAGTCTCAACATACAAAGTGTTCGTGTTTCCTGTTCATCAGAACCGGCTGCTCAGATGTTGCTGCTGAGATAAACAGGAAAGGCAAAGGGATGGGAGGGGTTGATGAAAGAGGACAGGGATATAATCAGACGTCTGTCCAGTTCAGGAGCAGAAGGTGAGGAGAAGAAGAAGAAGAGCAGAAAGACGCATAAACAAACTCACACACACACCCCGGGAGGATTTATCACTATTCTCTGCACCAGTAACGTCCATGAGGAACATTACAGGTATGGATATCGTACTTGTTTACATGTTTGTAGTTGAGTTGTACTTTCAGTTCTTTTCATAGTAATAATTACAGCAGTGTATTAGAACACATAGAATAAGAAATAATGCACAAACTCCTGTATAACAGTGAAATGTTGTTTTAAATAATAAAGTTTTTTTGGGGGGTTTTTTACCAAAATGTCAGATTATTTCAGTTGCCTTACTGTTCAATTCAGAGACTATACAAGTTTTGTGTGTTTTTTTTTTTTTTTTTTTTTTTTTTTTTTGTGTGTGTGTGTGTGTGTTGTGTGTGTGTGTGTGTGTGTGTGTGTGTGTGTGTGTGTGTGTTTGTGTGTGTGTGTGTGTGTGTGTTCGTTATTTTAATCCCAGCCTGAGCGTAATTTTCTCTTAATTTCTGTGTGTTGCTATTCTTTGGGTCAAAGCGTTTTTTCTCACATTTGCAGCATCCTGCTATTTTCATGTTCATAAACGAAGGCATGCGGCTCGGACGTAGGTGTAGGAGAAAGGTGTAACGTTGGGCGTGGCTTGACAAATTCAAATGGGGAGGGGACTATGTGATTCTCCACCATAGCTTGTGCACTATTGTTTATCTCGGGCGATCTAATAAATGTTCAGACTTTCTCTAACTCAATTCATTTCACCAAATTTAAGTGAAAATATTTCATGTTTTGGACTTGTATGCGGTACTTCAACTGAACTCATATTTAATGTAAATTTAACCCGCACTCATTTTAGTTAAAGGACTAGACAGTTAATGGGTACTAGGATGATGAGCGGGAGGATGGGGTGTGGGGGGTTCAATTTTGTTTTTCTTTGTACAAAAAGAAAAAATCTGTGAATATTTACTGCTGTTGCTCATTTTGTTTTTTGGGAAATGGTGGGGGAGGACAGAACAGAAAAGGCGATTTTGATAGGCTTAGCAGTTCAACAGAAATGTTCATCAGAAATGTTTAATAAAAAAAAAACCTAGAAATGTTTTGCAGAACTGGTTTAGCAAAAATTGTAGAAATGTAGAAATGTTCTGTAGAAATGTTCATCAGAAGTGTTCAGCAGAAATGTTCAATAAAAATGAAACATAAAAAAAGAAGAAATCTGATTTAGTGATGAATGAGTTGTTCATGATGTAAATTAAATGTCTTTCAGAAAAGAACACAAACACTAATAGATACATGTTGATTAATGAGAAAAAGACCTGGTATAATGCTCAGACCTACTGCAGAGAGAAACACACCGACCTGGTCAGTGTGAGGAACCAAACTGAGAATGAGGAGATCGGGAAAGTGATTCAAAGTTCACATGATTGTTGTGTTTGGATTGGTCTGTTTAATAACTCCTGGAAGTGGTCAGATCAGAGTAATTCCTCATTCAGATACTGGAGCTCTGACAAACCCAGTAGAGGTTTGAACTGTGCTGCAGTGAATGTTTCTGATCAAGACCACTGGACTGATGTGAACTGCAAAAAAAACTCTCCTTCATCTGCCATGAGAGTGAGTCACATGATGGTGTTTCAACAAAGGGGCGTTTTAATTTGATTATTATTAATGATTACTGATACTGTTTTATATAAAACTGTTTACAATGCACTAAGTGTTATAAATACAATACCAAATGGATCTCCTGATAAATATGTGCAAGACACTTAATTAAAACCTTTTCTATAAACACAGACATATGCAAAAAAATCAACAACAAAAAACATTCAACATCAACTTTAGTTTCAGCACTTATATCCAGATTTCGTTGCTGGTTTAATGTTCCTCTGATAAACACAAGCTGAAAAACAATCAGTGAAACTTTCTATTGGGTTGCAAATGTTCACTTTATCTTTAATTTAATGATTGCTCTTTTTCAGATAGACTGGTCTTGATTAATCAGAATCTGACCTGGTGGGAAGCTCTGAACTACTGCAGGATCCATCATTATGACCTGGTCTCAGTGCGCACTGAGGAGATGCAGCTCTGGGAGAAGGAAGTGGTTCAAAACGCCTCCACTGAACATGTGTGGCGTGCGCTCGCTGGCGTCACGACTGCGTCCAGCGTATCTGGTTCTGGGGGTTTTTGGATCGATGGTCTGCTACCAGGACGGCGCGGCGGAATGGGGCATGGAATGAAGACTGCAGCCATGAGAGGAGAAGTGGAGCAGTGCAGTCTGGAAAAATCAGCAGTGGCTCGAACTGTCTGAGGGCTATACACTCAACTTCATCTGCTTACCTATGCACGGTTAGTCAGTTAGTATGCTATCAACGCATGAGCACTTTTCTATATTGTAATAAAAATCTTTCTTTCTCTCATTAAACATGAAGATATGTTTTAATAACATGAAGACTGAAGACAAGCTGTGGTCCTCCATCTGTATACAACATCAGCAGATCTACAGTACTGTCTCTTTAATACTCTTGCTATAATGTATCCTCTTCATCCAGATGTTTAATTATATTATTAATATTGTATTCAGTAAATTCCACTGTCTCCATACAGCATGACCTTTTCATATTCAGAGTATGTTTCCTATATTATACTTACTTTTATTATTAACAGAGGGTTTAAGGGCAATTAAGGTGAAATCTATTTACTTGATTTTTATACTACAGTGTGTTTGGTATGCACATTTCATTGTTTTTCATACACTTCATACACTCAGAATAGAGAAATATACCACACTCAGGTAATTTACACCCATACAGGAAGTTTAGAACACCTAGTCCCACAAACAGTGACCTTTAAATGTCAATATTCATGATGGTTATACAGGTGTCATGTGATACATTTTTTTATTCAATAAAATTGTCATGTTTACCTTTTTACATGTTGACAAATAAGTTCATTATTGAGATCTGTCCATAATTACATGGTGATGGTTTCTATACCTGGAATTTCTGAGCACTTGTTTATTAATGTGTGAGAATGTAGATGTAATGACTGAATGTAAAGTTTGCTACAATGTAAAGTAGTGAGTGTACAGCTTGTGTAGCATTGTAAATTTGATGTCCCCTCAAAATAACTCAACACACAGCCATTAATGTCTAAACAGCTGGCAACAAAAGTGAGTACACCCTAAGTGAAAATGTCTAATCTGTGCCCAAAGTGTCAGTTTTTTGTGTGGCCACCATTATTTCCCAGCACTGCCTTAACCCTCTTGGGCATGGAGGTCACCAGAGCTCACAGGTTGCCACTGGAGTCCTCTTCCACTCCTCCATGACGACATCACAGAGCTGGTGGATGTTAGAGACCTTGTGCTCCTCCAAATTCCGTTTGAGGATGCACCTCATATGCTCAATAGGGTTTAGGTCTGGAGACATGCTTGGCCAGTCCATCACCCTCAGCTTCTTTATGTGGCAGGAACAAGGTGAATCTGAGGATTTGTTGCATCAACTACGCCACCTAGGGGACGGGAGGCCGGCCCCCAGGACAAGAAACTAAACTAGACTAACCCCTGAGGGTAATTCGAGCACACAGGTTCGTGAAACCCAAGGAGCCGGAGACATGCGTTACATCAACAATTTTTATTCCAACAAGACACATTGATTGTTACTGTTGCACGGTAAAACATGACCATACAATTGACACTCTGAAAGGAGTCAACGGAAAGATCCCACCGACACAGTGACCAGGGGGCTGCTATATAGGCACAATAGCTATGGGGTTGACTAGCAACTTGCTATTGGGCGAGTGACCTGATCTCAGGGGAAGGGTAACTAGAACGGGGGAAATGCTTACCACAGCGAGCCGGACCACTGCAGGACCGAGGGGAGGGGGTCCAGAAAATACACCATGCGTGAGAGAAACACTGCAATCCAAACAAAAGACTCCTCAATGTGCACACAGCAAGGGAAAGTGAAGACCTCCACCACGAACTCAGTCCTCCGCTCACGTGGGCCACACTGCCCCTGTCCGCCAACAGGGAAAAGGAAACACAAGCACCGATTAACAAAGTGGTTGATCTTACGAGCCAGGGATGCTAGCAGTACTACAAATAGCTACTTATCTTGAGCAGCAGGTTTGCCGCCGCCTCGCACGGATCAATGGTCAAATGGGACAGCCACCCTGGTCACAGCATTGGGATTGTAAACCAGCATGCATACACACCCACACGCACACAACATGCACATACACAACAAGCAAAGTAGCAACACAGGCAGAGCGGGTTTATCCCACAACCAACAAATAAAAGTACAAAGTGCATGCAGGTTAGGCCAGAGAAACGGCGACACAGCACTGCATAGCCCAAGCATGCATTGGAACAAACAAAACAAAAGACCTAGCACCAGCCAAAGCCAGTGGCTAGAAAGATCAAAGACTAAACAAATATCCTAATAATTGGACATGACATTACTAAAAGGAGACAAAGCAGCAGTCTCTTAGGACGTGGGAACAGCCGATGAGTATAGCCAGCATATAGGCCACTCTGTAAAGCACAACAAAAACTAAAATTACGATTGGCAGCTTGTTCTAAAAATAGACTGCACAGCGTTGCTTTAACATACATACCTCAGAGCTGGCGATCCTATGCCCACTTACAAGTACGGAGGAGAGACAACGCACTCACCACTCTACTGCTAATAGCAAACTAAAGCAGACAACAACGTTAGATATATGACGAAGCAGAGAGGCCGTAATAGTATGTTGAGCAAATCGTTTACCTGACACCAACAAGTTTCTTGCATTGCGGTCCACTGGACGTAATGCATGCGAGTTTCAAAACAGATACCAACCGCACTAAAACCCACAACCGAACAAACAGCTAAGATTCCACCTCAAAAGAGTCATTTAAACAAATGGGAAAACAAGCAGTGCTTACCTGTTGAGGCAGCGGTTTCACCTACACGCACACCAAGCTACCGGTATCCCCACGTCACCAACCAGGAAGTCCTTTCACTGACTGAACGACGTACCAGTCAGTCGAAAACCACTTCCTTAAATACTAATCCAGGCACGCCCCTAATCAATAACCGGTCAGTCAAGATGACTCACGGGAAACCCATTTCACCACAATCTGCCCTCCAATTTGTTTTCGCCGTCCGACGATAGAACCAACCGGCATCCCCATCTTAGCAGCTGACATTACTGGTTGAGCCCAGCCGGGCAGGTGATGTGGGTTAGAATGTTGGCCAGCTGTATGTCGCCTCGTTCGCGACAGCGAGGGAACTTGAACCAGGCTGGTCAACTACAGAAGGAGTGGCTACCGGTGACGAGGGGTGATAACGGCTGTGGGCTCTTAGGGACAGTAGTAGTCATGGGGATACCAGCCTCCAAGAGTGTCTCAAATGGAGGTTCAAAAACCACTGGTGAATGGGCCCTTCCAGCCACAGAGGGACAGGGAGCTAGGGGAGTCCTTGAGACTATTAAACATAGCTCCTCCTCACCAATGGGGTCAGTGCAATTGGTCTGCCTCAAGGAGGTCGGGGGTGTAACTGGTTGGCGAGGGGGCTCGGCTCCCACTAGAGGTTTCAAGAGATCTCTGTGCACCTGTTTAACCTTGTGAACTGCATCTACAGGGGCAATGGTATAGACTACGCCCACACTGTTTGGGACTTTGAGGACCTGGTAGCTCACCGAGCTCCAAATGTTCTGAATCTTGTGACGGCCTCTAATGCCACAGTCCCGTAGAAGAACCAATTGACCCACTTTCAGTGGTGCATCCCGCACCCGCAAGTCATGCCTTTCCTTTCGTTGACTAGCTGCTACCAGCAACCGGTCGCGGGCACCCTCGAAAGCCACTCTGAGTCTAGCCTGATGCTCCACCACCCAGTCTTGCACGTTACCTGGCTGGGGATCTTGAACACGACCCAGGAGAAAGTCAACCGGGAGCCTTGGTTCTTGGCCAAACATTAAAAAGAGTTGTAAAAAAATAATACTTGTGGGAGACAAGACGCCCAGTCCCTCTTTCGGGAGGGTGGCAATGTGCGGAGAAGGTTATGGAGTGTCCGGTTGAACCGCTCACACTGCCCATTACCTGCAGGGTGGTAAGGGGTAGTGCGAGACTTAGCAACTCCATACAGGTCACAAAGCTGATGGATGAGGGAACTCTCAAAGCTTTTTCCTTGGTCTGAATGGATTCGGCTCGGGACACCAAACTTGTAAAACCACTCATTCAGCAAGACACGTGCCACCGTAGGCGCACGCTGATCCCGGGTAGGAACTGCCTGAGTGAATTTGCTGAACACATCAGTCATGACGAGGACATTCTCTATACCACCGTTAGATGGTTCCATCACTGTGAAATCGATGGCCAAGATTTCATTTGGCCTAGAAGCCAACAAGTGGCCCATAAAACTGTGTGACCCAGTCCCAGGATGCTTTGCCACTTGGCACTGTCCACACTCTTGGCACCACTGTTTGATGTCTGTAGACATCCCTGGCCAATAGCATCGTGACCTCACCAATTCGGTAGTTCTCTCAATGCCCTGGTGGCCATGTTCCTGGTGCAATTTCGTCAGGACGTCTGGCTTCAAGACAGCTGGCAACAGGAGTTGAAGACACTCTCCCTTCCCGTCAGGGCGGAAGATCCGACGATATAAAAGCCCCTCCCTCTCTACCAGACGATCCCACTGATGCAACAGCATGGCCACACTCTTAGGGGCCCGCCGTTTCTCTTCTGGAGTTGGTGGGACTTGCCTCTTCCAGAATATCAGAACCTCCTGCAGGAGGGGGTCAGCCTCCTGCAAGGAGCGAATGTCAGAAGGGGGGTGAGATGGAAGGACGTTGACCATAAATTGGGTAGCACAAACTTGGGGTTGTGTCACTGAAACTTGCTGCAAAGGTTCGGGGACAGCAGTACCAGGGAGGACATGCTCCCCCAAGTCACGACCAGACATATACTGGCGTGACAATGCGTCAGCATTCTGATTACTGTGTCCTGACCGGTATTTAATCTCAAAATCAAATGCAGCCAGCTGAGCTGCCCACCGTTGTTCCATAGCCCCAAGTTTGGCCGACTGAAGGTAACTCAACGGATTGTTGTCCGTAAAGACGACGCATTTCTGACCAAGGAGGTATTCCCTAAATTTTTCAGTCATGGCCCACTTGAGCGCAAGGAATTCCAGTTTCATTGAACTGTAATTGTTCATATTGCGCTCAGTGGGCCGAAGACCTCTGCTGGCATAGGCTATGGGTTTAACCTCCGTTTCCTGCTCCTGTGACAGAACTGCTCCCAGGCCATTAAAACTAGCATCCACCTCCAAGATAAAGGGGCCGAGAAATCAGCATAGCCAAGGACTGGGGCAGAGACCAACTTGGCCTTCAATGTCTCGAAGCTGTGCTCACAGTCCGGTGTCCATGCGGTGGCGATAGACTGTCCTAACCCTCGCTTCGCTAACGTTGGTCCGTACAGTTCAGCCACCAGTTTGTGTAAAGGGCTAGCCAGCTTTGCAAACCCTTCTACAAACCGCTTATAGTGACTGGCAAATCCCAAAACGAGCGCAGTTCTGACACATGGCTCGGACGTTGCCAGCTGGCTACTGCCTCAATCTTAGTTGGATCTGTGGAGACTCCTTGACTGCAGATAACATGTCCTAAATAACCAACTTCCTACGGAAGAACACACACTTCTCTAATTTTGCCTTTAACCCTTCTTTGTGAAGTCGACTGAGGAACGACTTCTAAGCGTTGAGGTGTTGAGAGACAGAGGCAGAAAACACTATGATGTCATCGAGGTACAAGAGCAGTGAATGGCTTTGCTGATCCCCAAACAGTCTCTGCATTAGCCGCTGAAACGTGCTTGGAGCGTTGCATAAGCCAAATGGCATCCGGTTCCACTCGAAGAGGCCAAAAGGTGTACAAAAGGCCGTTTTGACCTTGTCGGGCTCGGAGACAGGAACCTGATTATAACCACTGGCCAGGTCTAACGTTGAAAACCAACAGGCCCCTGACAGGGCATCAAGACTCTCCTCAATCCGTGGAAAGGGAAACGCATCCTTTCGTGTTCTACTATTAAGTAAGCGGTAGTCCACACACATGCGCAAAGTGCCATCTTTTTTCTTGGCCAACACAATAGGCGAGGCGTATGGACTGCAGCTCTCACGGATGACATGGGCATCCAGAAGTTGGTTAATATGGGCCTTCACTGTCTCATATTCGGATGGAGGAATACGCCTATAACGCTGCCGTACTGGAGTATCATCCAGCAGGGGAATGTCATGTGCAATGAGGTTCGTACAGCCTAGATCACCCTCATGGGCAGAGAAGACAGAGCTGTACTGCAAAAGTAAGTCTCTAACCTCAGACTGTTCTGATTCAGACAAGGCACCCAAGTCTGCCGCCAGAATCCGGTCCTGCACAGCACTCGTGACTACTTGGGAGGAAACTGTTGCAGTGGTAAACCTCACCTCAGTTACGCCTGTGGGCAGGCTAATGACATGGGCGGAAGTTACTGACCCTACACTGAAACGTGGGTAGAGAAAAACGTCAGTTACCCCGACATTAACCACTGGAACGAACACAGCAGACCAGCAGGTAATCCAGATTCTGGAGGCTCGAAAAGTGCAACCAAACCCGCAAGCTGTTCAGAACAAGTACAAGCCACAAACTTCATTACCCCACCAGGTAACGTACAGCCTGTGTGCCACGAACCCGCACCGTACCTCTGGAAGCATTCTGACTTTGAATGGCTGATTGATGGCACTGTTGGAGTGCCTTAAAGATGGGCCCCGGAGCTTGAGTCACAGGAGGGGAATCAAACAGAGAGGGGCCATAGGCCCCAAAGAGCTCTTGATAACAACGACTAATAACATTCATGCCTAACACCCCAGGAATGGCAGGGGGAACCCCCGAGGGGTCCCGTACCACTAAAATGCCACAACGCGGGATGGTCTTACCACATAGGACAACGTCAAGTTCTAAATACCCGATATAGGGGATTGCCAGGCCATTGGCAGCTTGAAGCCGAAGCCAATGACAGGAGTGAAGGCGATCATCAATCTAGACACCACACCCACTCACAGGGAAACCCATTTCACCACATTTAGCAAGGCAGTGGTCATCTTGGAGGTTTGTTTGCGGTTGTTATCATGCTGGAATGCATGCTGGGATCATGCTCTGCTTTAGTATGTCACAGTACATGTTGGCATTCATGGTTCCTTCAATGAACTGTAGCTCCCCAGTGCCGGCAGCACTCATGCAGCCCCAGACTATGACATTCCCACTACCATGCTTGACTGTAGGAAAGACACACTTGTCTTTGTACTCCTCACCTGGTTGCCACCACACATGCTTGACACCATCTGAACCAAATAGGTTTATCTTGGTCTCATCAGACCACAGGACATGGTTCCAGTAATTCATGTCGTTAGTCTGCTTGTCTTCAGCAAACTGTTTGTGGGCTTTCTTGTGCATCATCTTTAGAAGAGGCTTCCTTCTGGGACGACAGCCATCCAGAACAATTTGATGCAGTGTGCAGCGTATGGTCTGAACACTGACAGGCTGACCCCCACACCCGTTCAACCTCTGCAGCAATGCTGGCAGCACTCATACATCTATTTCCCAAACACAACCTCTGGATATTACGCTGAGCACGTGCACTCAACTTCTTTGGGGTCGACCAGGCAAGGCCTGTTCTGAGTGGAACCTGTTCTACTCAGTGTCAGGGTCTTGGCAATTTTCTTTCATAGCCTAGGCAATTCATTTTTTCCAGATCCTCAGAGAGTTCTTTGCCATAAGGTGCCATGTTGTACTTCCAGTGACCAGTATGAGGGAGTGTGAGAGCAATGACGACAAATTTAACACATCTGCAACCCCATTCACACCTGAGACCTTTTAACACTAACAAGTCACATGACACCAGGGAGGGAAAATAGCTATTTGGGCCCAATTTGGAAATTTTCACTTAGGGGTGTACTCAATTTTGTTGCCAGCGGTTTCGACATTAATGTCTGTGTGTTGAGTTATTTTGAGGTGACAGCAAATTTACACTGTTACACAAGTTGTACACTCACTACTTTACCTTGTAGCAAAGTGTCATTTCTTCAGTGTTGTCACATGAAAAAATATAATCAAATATTTACAAAATATGAGGGGTGTACTCACTTTTGTGAGATACTGTATACATAAGTAGTTATATCATACACTTTCTGTCAAAGTGATGAGTTATGACCCTATGTGCTGGTAATTTATGACCCCCTGTCCTTCCCTGACTGATAGGTCGTCGGAGGGGGGTGAGGGGGTAACCCTTATCGGTCGTATCAGCTAATCAATCTGGCTCCTTTGTGTCTGGACATTGGGGAAGAGGGGGTGTGTGGGGGAATAGTCCCCCTTCCAGCAAAAGGGGGGTTTATGTTAATGAGTTTGGTTTTTGGCGGGGTGAAATACGTCTGAAAAGAAATAAATGTTTTTAATATGGGGATATGCTTGTGTTACAGTGTGGATTTATTTCGTTTGTGTAAACACACTGTTAGAAAAGCATGATGTTTGAATGTGTACATATAGGATTAGAATATTTATTTTGTGAAAATGATGAAAACAAATGTTGATTACATTTTTAAGGATCTCTGCTTACCTTTAAATAAAATGTTTAGGAGTTAAAGCAAAGTTTAAAAAAAGAATCTGATTAAAAGAGTCGTATATGTTACATACATTCTAACCACAAACCTTTAGGATGTAAAAAAGTATTAAAAGAGCTGTTTAAAAAGAATCCGCATTACCAGGCTTCCAAAAAACAAATAAAAACTTTAGTCTGTAAAAATAGTGAAAAGAGCAGTTTAAAAAAAGAATAGCGTGTATTACATGACTTCTAAACAAAGATCCTTACGAGGAAAAAATGTTAAAGTAGTGGTCTAAAAAGAATCTCCGTAATGTTTAAACTAGGAGATAAGTATTTTCCAGAGATGTATTCCATTCGATGTGTAAAAGCCGTATGAAGTTGAAACGAAACCCAACCTCTCACTTTCGCTAAACCCCGCCCACACATACGTGTATTCAGACACTCTTTTTTTTTTTTTCTCTCTCATCTTCTCTCTCTCTCTCTAAACACACCCACACGGTTTTTCAACATGACCAGTACTTTCTGTCAAATGTCAATCACCGTGGAAGAACTAGAGGGCTAATTTATAACCTTCGGTCTTCTCTGTCTTCTCGGTCTTCGGGTCTGACGTTTCTCTAAGAGCGGTTAATTTATGATCCTTTGTTTCTTCCTGACCAAGAGTTTTTATGACCAGGGGGGTCGTGGTGTGTTCCTATCATCTTGTTTATGATAATGAGTGTCTGTGGGGGTGTTAATTGCTTTACAACACACCCCTACAATAGGTATACCTTATGTTTAAAAAGTAGGGTCAGTTACGCAGAAGTCTCTAAGATCTCGGTTGTGTGACAGAGCGCTGTGAAATTTTAGATGAATCGTTGATTCTCGTTTTAACTCGTCGCTAAAGATTTAGATTTCTCATGTACTGTGTTCGTTTGTTTTGCTGTTCAAGGCTTGTCGAACCTTGTAAACAAGATCGGAGCACCCGAGTTCAAAAATAGTGCTGAAGGTTCTTCTAAAGCTCACGTACCAACGAGCTCCGGAAAGGACAAGCGAAAAACAGACGCTCAGGTACACAGAGAGGATGTCAATGCGTCTAAACGTAAACGATCAAGATCTCCCCCACGATCGACTGACGGTATGCATCATGTTTGTTATATATGTATATATTTATTTTTTAAAGTGTGTTTTATCATACTAATTCGAAACAATATCCTAAGTTTATGGCGTTTATGGCGATCTGCCTCCAAACCAAGAAGCTTTTACAAAATCATACCATCAAACATAACCATATCATAGCAACCCAGAAACGCCTGACGGGTGAAATCCATCGCCTTAATTACAACCAAAACCTGACGACGGCGTTGTTAAAACAGCTTGTACATTTTGTTAAAAACAAGAAACTCGGGTGAGTTGTACATCACGTGTTTTATACATCTGTGTGTGTGTGTGTGTGTTTGTGTGTTTATTTGTCGGATCGCGTATGTATTTACGGTGTGTGGTTTATTTTTACTATCTTTTGTTTCAATTAAAAAAATCTTTAAAAATGTCAAAACGGTGTGGTGAAAATTCATGTAATCTGGGAGCAGCAAATAAATGTAGAAGATGCGACGACGATGATCTGTTTGATTTTGAACAGCGTTGTAATACAGAGACATTACAGGGTTTAATTCGGACAATGGAGGACTTGAATAGACAGCAGTCTACCACCGATACTCTTTTGGCCTTATTAAACAGCGTTCGATCAATGGTTGAGGTTCAAACAGAACCAGCGCCTAATTGTTTTTAGACAGCGATTCAAACTCGTTGTTAGACAGAGATTCTGATTCGTCGTTAGACAACGATTCAAATTCACAGCAGGTGGGGTGGGGGTCAGACAGCCATTCGTTTAATCCATCGGATCTGAGTTTTGGGTTATATATAAGCCGTTATTGAATCTATCGTAAGAGAGGGAGGGTCTGTTGGTGGTTATACGATGGTACCGAGACCCAGATTTAACGGATTAGAGATACGGCAGCGTATAAACATGCGTGTGATAACAGCACCAGATCTGGCAGCTTACACTATATTTCTACAGGACTTAATGTCTTAAATAGTGTCGTTTTCCAGACTGCTGGCCGGCGATGGGGGATTAATCAACATTACCTTGAGAGGCCCTAGTCTACCCTCTGATGTTAATGCGGTCTTGTCACCTGATAACGATTACGATTAGCACATATTCACACAACAACTTGAGAACATTATGCAAAGTAATTCTGATGTTCGGGCTGATGAATGTCTAGATCTGAACGTGTCTATAGCTCGTGGTAAACAACAACATATCTAACAATCTGTGTTTTGCGATCTGTCTGGCCCATTTTCTACACCCGCATACGCCATGTACCGAACTTGAGTCGTTAGCCGCGTCTGTACAGAAAACTGCAGGGTATTCGGTACAACAAAAGATTGGGTTTAATGACATCATACGGTTTGAACGGTTGTTACATGTTAAAATAGTGGTATTCCACAGAACATGTTCTGGTCTGTTGGAACACTTTACGAACAACGACGAGCCTCATAATAAGACAGTGTTCTTGTAGCTACACAACGAGCATTATTTCTTGATTAAGAACCTAAAAGCCTTCATTGGTACACCATACGTATGCGATTACTGTTACCAGGGTTTTACTAGCCGTAGAGACCATCGGTGTAAATACGTTTGCGACGTATGTAACGCACCTGATAAATACACCGGCAAAACGAGGCAATGTCACGATTGTTTGCGGTACTGCAGATCAGCCTACTGTTATAAAGAACATAAACAAATACAGACAGGACAACAGTACGCTCAGTGTGATGTCACTAAATACTGCCAGAAATGTAATAGGAGATATCACGTCAACGGAGCCGCACCAAAAAAACACGTGTGCCCTGCAGAACACTGTATCCAGTGTAAAGCTGAATTGGTTAATGACAGAGTACACCAATGTTTCATACAACCGATAAAATTGGAACCACCTAGTGACAAATACATATACTACGATTTTGAGACACAACACACAGACGGTAAACACGTTCCAATTTCGTATGTACGATTACGTTTAAAGGGGAAGAGTTCACAGCGGCTGGTACAGATTGTATAGAACAACTTGTTAAAAAGTTTAGACAGCCTCACTATCAGAACTTCACATGGGTCGCTCACAACGCTTCAGGGTTCGACAATTTTATACTATTGGAATATTTTGCAAAAGCAGGGCTAACACTCCAAATTACTATGCAAGGATTTTAATGTATGACAAGACATTCAAGCAACGTTTCATTGATAGCTACTCGTTCATCCCTATGCGTCTGTCCAGGACATCCGCTGCGTTAAATCTAACCTGTGCTGAGAAAGGTCATTTTCCACATCTGTTCAATAGAATAGAAAACGAAGACTACGTAGGCCCATACCCTGACAAGCATTTCTACGGCTATGAGACAATGTCTGACAAAGAGAGGGCTCTGTTTGATGAGTGGTATATCACGGTGTCGGGTAAGGTGTTTGATTTAAAAAAAGAGCTCGCCATGTACGGCAAGAACGATGTCGTTTTGCTCCGTGAGGCGTGCATGAAGTACCGTGACGAATTCATACAGTGTACCAAACTCGACCCGTTCAGATACACCACATTAGCAGCGTGCTGTATGGCCGTGTATAAAACCCACTACCTACCAAAAGACACCCTAGCTCTAACCCATAACAATGCATACACAAGTCAGAACAAAACATACTCAACCGTCTCCATCGAATGGCTTGAATATGTCAAAACAACACGCGGCGTGAAATATCTGGCATGCTTTAAATCATGGAGAGATGGTGATTGGAAAATACCATCCCCACGGGTTATTATGAAAAGGATGGTGTCAAATACGCTTCGAATTCAACGGATGCATGTTCCACGTTCATGAATGTCGTTATAACCCAAATCACTTACATCCGTTATCAAAAGTGCCCTATGGATTGCTCAGAAGACAGTTCGATGATAAGGTCGAAATTTTGGAAAAGGCGTACGGTCTCGATGTTGAGGTGATGTGGGAATGTACTTGGAATGATGCTAAACAGACCGATGTCTCTGTAATGGCGTTTATGTCCACTTACACACATCCTGAAAGACTTAAACCGCGCGACGCCCTATTTGGCGGTCGTACTAACGCGTACAAACTGTATCACAAAGCCGACAATGGTGAAAAAATACCATATGTCGACTTTACAAGCTTGTACCCCTTTTGCCAGGCAAAAAGAATGTTACCCCATAGGGCATCCGCAAATAATCTTCAAGGATTTTGAACCTCTTGAAAATTATTATGGTTTTGTCAAGGCCACGGTACTGCCGCCACGAAAACTGCTTCACCCTGTCCTTCCCTATAGGACCGGTGGTAAGCTTATGTTTCCACTTTGTCGTACATGCGCCGAACATCAGAATCAGACAGACCCTTGTGGTCATACTGATGAGGAAAGAGCTATTTCAGGGTGTTGGGTCAGCATAGAGCTGTGGAAAGGTGTGGAAAAGGGTTATGTTGTGACGAAAGTGGACGAGGTGTGGCATTTTCCACAATGGTCAGAGACTTTGTTTTGTGATTATGTTAAAACGTTTTTACAATACATACAAGAGGCCAGCGGTTTCCCTGCACACGTCGTGACAGACGCAGACAAGGAATCCTACATCTCAGACTACTTTGAGAAAGATGGGATTAAGATGGACGCCGATAAGATAATTAGCAACCCAGCACGGCGTTCTATTAACAAGCTACTGCTGAACTCTCTTTGGGGTCGTTTCTCCATGCGTGAAAACTTGCCGTGTACAGAGTTAATTTCGGACCCGGAACAATTTACGCAACACATATTTGGGAACGGGTATGACGTTAAACACTTTTCCTTCGTTTCAGACAGCGTGGCTCTAATTCAGTGGTGTTATGCGGATGGGAAAGGGGGTCAGACTCGCGACATCAACATCTTTCTTGGGGCTTTCACAACAGCTCATGCCCGTCTAGAACTTTACAAATTAATGAACAAATTGGGTGACAGGTTGCTGTACAGCCGACACAGACAGTGTGATCTTTACATCTAGAGAGGGTGACTGGGATCCTCCGTTGGGGCCCTATCTCGGTAATTTAACTGACGAGGTTGGTGCTGGCGATCATATTGTAGAATTTTGCTCAGGCGGTCCAAAAACATATGGCTCCGTACAGTGAAGGGTAAGGTATCCATGAAAGTCAAAGGTGTCACGCTCAACGCTGTAAATTCAAAAGCCATTAGATTAGACACACTGATTGGACTTGTCGATCACTACGTCGTGGGTACTGATAATAGTTGTCATATACTGGCATACGCAGACACCATTGTGCGGTATAAAAACAATTCACCCTACACAACAGGTCTGTTTTAAAAAGTTTAAGGTTGTGTACAACAAATGCGTGCTGCTCCCAGATTTCTCACAACGATCCCATATGGCTTCTGACAATCTTTTTGGACATAGGGGTGTGTGAGACACAGAGGGTTTTGATTTCAGATTGCAACACCCTTTTTCATGTGTGATAAGCGGTCCTTCAAACTCGGGGAAGTCATATTTTGTAAAAATGATGTTGCAAAATGCTGTACATTTGATTTCTAAAAAAATTTAAAATATTGTGTATATTTATGATTGTTGGAAACCGCTGTATGATGAATTGTTGAAAATGTACAAAATAAAGTTTGTTGAAGGATTACCACAGACTCTGAATGATGATGCTCTGTTTCCGGCCGACACGGTTAATTTGTTGATCCTCGATGATCTGATGAAAGAGGCCAGCGGGAGCAGCAAGGTAGAGAAGGTCTTCACCCAATACGTGCATCATAGAAATCTTAGTGCTATTTATATTGTGCAGAATTTGTTTTGCCAAGGGAAATCCAGTAGGACCATCAGTTTAAACACAAATTATCTAATGTTGTTTAAAAATCCCCGAGACGCTAATCAAGTCAGTGTACTGGGGAGGCAGATGTATCCCGGCAACGCAAAATTTTTTATGGAATGTTATCAAGACGCAACCAGCAAACCTTTCGGGTATCTGATGATCGATTATATAACAAAAAACGCCCGAACACTATCGGCTCAGAACGGATTTACTCGGCCCACACCCTGTGGTGTATCTCCAGAAAAGAAAATAGCGAGATGTCTCCAGACTTTGTAGAAACCTGACGCTTTTAAAAATATTATTAAAAGCAGCACCAAACAAAGACGGATTATTTTACAAACTGCAACAGCGAACTCGTTGCGACATTGAAGTAGCTCTTAATGTTCTCTACGGTAATATACCTCTCACAGATCAACAATACCAGAAACTCAGAAAAAGGAAAAGCATAATCAAATCTGTAGCGGATAAGACGGTCGGTGTTAAAAGAAAGAGGCGTGTAATAAACCAGCAGGGGGAGCTTTCTTCTACCTCTCTTAAGCGTGGCTATTCCTTTCATCTCCAGCCTGATCGCTACTGTTTTTAGTCCCGCAGCACCAGTTGGACAAACTAATGACCGGGACAACACGCGAATCTATTCAGCAAATTGTGGAGAACGATCTGGATATAGCTATAAGAAATATTTTACACCGCTCTGACTTGGACAGTTATGAAAAAGTGAAACTGTACACAAGCATTTTACAGCGGTTTTTAACAATCGCTAGACAAGGGGACCGTGAAAACAGCACATTAACATTGACACCTGTGCAGACTGAGCATCCCGAAAAAGAAAACCCGTCTGCACAACCCGACGTAAACCCCCATGACGATTTAGATAACGTGGGGGATGATATTTTGAAGAATATTCCACAGAGGAGTGTAAAAAACGCTCGCTACATTTTGGATAAAATGTCTAAAATGAAAGATGTCACATCTTGGGGCGATTCAGGAGAGTTTGTGTTTAACGGTAGAACTATTCCTGGCTCACATATGCTCGATTTAGTTAAAGGCATCACGGCTCCGCAAAAGATATCTGATGCCCGACGACCTGTCGGATGGCTCGAATTTCCAGAGGCTTTTGCCTCTTTGAACATACCATACTCAACGGTGCCAAACCCTTATGTCAGACAAGCAATTAACTCTTTCAAAACCAAATCGACTTCGCCTTTAACCGGCTCGTCTAAGAAGCGTAAAAAACACAAAACACCTCCGAGTACACCGTCGGCACAATCAAATTATTCAGACGGTCCTGTATTTAAATCACCCGCTCTTGACACGAGTCAGTGGTTACATTTTTAATCTACGAATTTTCTATTGTTTGTGATTTTGTTATTATATGTATTGCCCCGTGTGATGTGTGTATAACAATAATAATAAAGAGTCAAAAGAGGAAGAAATCTCTATTCTTTGTTTTTATTTAAAAAAATTAGTGTTAGACAAACATTTCACCCGTCTGAACACAATGAATACATTTGAAAACTACCTTTTTATAGTTTGAGTTTTTTCATAAACGCTAACAACATTGTCATTTTTAATAAAATCATCGGTATACATCTTCAACACACTGTCATAATCATGCCCCTTTATGTGATAGAGAAAAAACACACAATGTTGCCCGCAGGTCTCTGCTGAAAAATCTTGGACTTGTACCGCCGAATGGTGAATCACTCTAGAATTGCTGATTAGAAAGTTGTTGATATTCTGTGGAAAACGCTTGTCATATGGTTTATTACCAAAGCTGTCGAAAAAACAACCCACGCCGACCTCGTTTATGTAGATGGCTAGCCAGTGTTCACCCGGGAGTCCTGAAGGACGCGTGTTGATTATTACCACTGATGGCAATTTTCTTAAGGGGGATTTTGGTAGGAGGTCGCACGGGAGTACTCCGAGAAAATGGGTATTACATGAGATCTTATCCATTATAGCAGTAAGCTGGATGGTGTCCATTACGACTATTAATAGTAATCAACCAGGATCTGTCTGCGATTTGACACTTCGATGATGCTGTCGAATATGGCATAAAAAATTAAGTTGATCGTTCGGGGTAGAGGCTGTCTAAAACATGCTTCTAGCCTGATGTTCCCAGACTTGATAAGAGACACGTGTTGACTGCAGTCTTCGTCCAGTGTGAGATTAAACACATAATCCTCCCTATCGATAGCTAGAGGTTGATTTTTAAGATGCTTTCCAGAAGCCAGCGCTAACTGATAAAATTCGCGTACTGCAGATCCTCTTCCATATTCAGGCTGCAGAGGTTTAGCGGGGTGTTGACCGTCCAGATAAACTGCCAAAAATTCTACGTCGTAGTTTTTAAACGCGAACGGATTTTTATCATATCATAGCCAGATCAATGGATTTTGGCAGAGTTCCTAAGAACAAGTTTTCTTGATTACAAACACGTGCCCCTACTGGAATTGAGAAGTTTTTCACACATACTCTGTCGATGGGGTATTTGGCTGGCGTCGAGAGCAATGCTTGCGCGTGCCCCAATCTCACACCTGGTGACACAGACACTTTTTTCACAAACAGTGAAGCTGACACGATGTTTAGTTTATAGGCTACTGCGTCGCTCCTCATCAGACAGAATTCATCTTTCGCCCTCGTCATGCGAATTTTAATGTCCACACCGTTAAGCATTAGTTTTTCTTGAAAGAATATGTCGCTGTGAATGGGCGCCAGTAGTTCAACAACGTTGCTGGCGTTGGTAAACGCAGCTCGTTTAGTCAAACGTCTGTTACCACCAGAGGGGTCCGTTACGTCCATGTGACCGGCAGTGTCTTTGTAAAAGAATCCCGCTGAGAACAGCGTTTCAAGAGCGTCTTTGCCATAATTGGTGAGACACTCTATTATGCATCTATAAGGATATGTGTTGGAACTTTGTGATATGAGATGGTCTCCAAGCGACACGTCCACTTGTGAAAATATTGTGGATCCGGCGTAGTTAATAAGCCCCACGGGGGCCCCGTATGCAACGTCTGTGCCGTCTGCGTTAGTGATTTTGACTCGTAAAAAAACAAGGGTGTTGTTTAGGTCCACATAATCCTCTCCAGTCCCCGCTATAAAAAACTCCAGAGGCGATGTTTCTGATATTGCCGACAACGGTGGTACTTCTATATACGTGTTTTTTTGGATAACGGTTTGCGTTAATGGTACTGTGAATAGATCCAGTTCGGTTTTTAAGCATTCTTCTGACATGTTGTGTAGTAAAGACATGGTCAAAAATATTGTTTTTTTCACGCAGGTCTTTGGTCTTTTTGCTGTAGAGCTGGTTGGTGTCTTCTTGAGCTTGCGTTTTATAACTGATGAATTCTTGGGGTTATGTTTTCTTTTCTTCATCGTTTGGCCACTCCTCCGAACCCCTGTCGGTCTAGTCGTTCTTCTGCGTGCCATCACGGCTAGTCCGGACCCATCTTGAGTGTTATTATTAAACGTATGCGATAACGTATTGCTAACAACATCGCTTAGTATGTTTTTTGCAGCTGATTTAAGATGTGGTTTGGCTATGATAAAACCGCGTTTTATCAAAGGAATGGCCATTCTGAAGAGCCCTCTAAACATGCCACCTAAACCGGCCCCATACATAATACCGCCCCCCGCATAACCGGGGAGCCCATTTCCCGCTTGATTCTGGACATAACGCAGAGGGTCTGTGTGGTGGTTGTTGAAATATGACATTATTATTTAAACAAATTGTTTCACAGGTCTAAAATGCAGCTTGACACACACCTTCCCGTAACTGAAGCGCACGTCTCGATTTTGATCGTCTTTCACTTGTATGGTTATCTCACCGATGGACGATTTATTAACCGATACGTAGTGTGGGGTGTCGTATCTAACACTAACATTCTTGTGGGTCTCCCCCTCTATATGTACACATCTCAGCAACGGTACGTAGAAGTCCCCCACGGTCTGGTATTCTATGATATCGGTTTAAATGTACATACTGTAAAACCCCGCATTAATGTCAGTCTGAAAAGGAGCATAAGTCATGTCAGATCTTTCAAGAGCATGGTTCGTAGTTTCAATAGCAACCCCCGGTTTTAATCCTAAAATATTGGCCAACTTTCCATAAAATGTCAACGATGTCTTCAGAGGTCCTTTGAGAAAAATTTTATTTTTAACATGGTTGTAGCCGAGACTCGCACACGGGGATGCGTTGATCTCCCTGATCAAAAAAACGACCTCGTCATAATATCCGGTCTTTAACCTGTAAGATGTGTTCGATATATTGCCTTCAATATTATATTCGGTGACCCGATTGTCTGTCTTCGTTGTTTCACCATAGTTGAAAATGTACGTAGCATCCTCCTCATTAAATGTGTACCACGACATCGGATATTCAAATTCGATGAACCCGACTTGCCATTCTCCTTTTAGATTGATAGTTTTCGATAGTCGAGTTGTATAACACGAGATACTATTTTCCGGATAAACATTCCTTGATGCATTACAGGGAAGCGTTACATAAAAACCACCCGCAGTCATGATTGTTTTTACACGAGTGTGTGACATCTACTAGGGTTCGTCTGTTTTATGGGGTCTGTACATCGACCAATTATTTCTGGTCAATCCAGGATGTGAATTTTGAGGGCCATCCGAGCCATCTAACCAATACCATTGTTTTTCTACCTTGTTTCTTCTTGTCTAAAACTTTCTCCACTTTAAATGTTTTGTTTTTGTTCACAAATAATTTTTGTAATTCCTCTTCATAAAAAACACCATCGATGACTTCTCCGTCATAATCACGCAATCTATAGACGGGGCGTTCGCGTGGTATACACTCTGTCACGGTGAAAAACTCGTGTGTATAGTTTTCTTTATAACCTTTTGCGAACGGACCTCTTACTTTAGAAATTTTAACAATGTCGCCAGCTTTATATTTAAATTTAGGGGTTACTCCGTCTTTAGATCCATAAAGGTTTTTATACACAGCGGATTCGTTTTCTTTGGACACGTCAATAGGCCTCATCTTAATGCTCCTGTGATAGCTGGCGTTGTATCCATCCGTGATGTCTTGAAGAATATCGATATAGCGTTTGGAGTTTGTAGCAGTTAAATATCTCCACATCCGACCTTTTAAGGTTCTATTAAAACGTTCGACGATGCACACTTTTAAATCGGTGGCTGTTGCAAAATGTTGTATGTTGTACTTTTTTGTCATGTTTTGAAAATGTTTATTAAAAAATTCTTTCCCTATTTCTATCTGTCTGTAGTTTACAGGGCACCCTGCCCTCATCCAGTATAGATTGGAATGCTTTAGACACCTCGACCCCGGATTTATTTTTTAAAACCCGAGTCCATGCATATTTACTAAACATATCTATGCACGTCAACAGAAAATGAACGTTGTCGTTTTCTTTGGCATAGGCAGACATATCGACCAGATCTGCCTGAAACTGCATATCAATACCATAAACAAAAACGCGATTTCTTTTGTAATTTAACGGAGCAGTTCTGTGTAACGTGTAAGCATCCTTGCCGGCGAGCCAATCCGAAACTTGTTTATCTGTTAAACGAACCCCTGTTTCTTTTAAAACGCCGTCTTTTAAACGCTTTTTACCACAAAAAGACCCCGCATTTGAAGGTGTGTAATAGACTTTTTCGTATCCTCCAACATGTCGACACTTTAACAACCACAAAAGAATAACACAGATGTTCTTAAACGTCATGTTATTTATTTCAGTAAAAGATCATAAACATTGTCACACAACATCATCGAGGCATTGTAGGAATTTTATACAAATCACTGGGTTTTTGTCAACCACATACGCTATAAATGCATCGATTATTTCACAGACAACCGTCTGATCATTTCTCGACAGTAGAATTTCACACACATCACACACATATGTACACAAACATAAAATGTCTGCAATTCTAACACATTCGCCATGGTCAGTCACAAGATCTAGTATTTTTGTGATAGACCCCAAAATCGGCTCGCTTGCGTCAATACACATATGTAACAAAGAAGTCCAATCACACACTGTACCTCGCACAATATTCATCTGATTCACGAGTTTTGTTAGACGTATCGGGTCGACACCACATCCGTTTACACCTACGGGCACACCGACACAGTCCGTAAGGCGTTTGTACAACAGACTGGACATCTCACACCTAATACGTCGTTTAAGCAGACTCTTTGCTAATCCTGTAGTGCCGCATACATTCCCCATCTCAAACGGTTGTTGTGACCCCCTTCCAGCTGTCCACGACGTCGTAGACGATCTGTTCGCTGCCGACATCCACAAGTTTCTCTCTGACCTCGTGAAGTCTCTGCACGATGTAGACTTCGTCTCGCAACTCGTGTAGAACGGCGTCCACCGATCCTTGAATTCACTGAGGGTTAACCCGCAAACCAAACCGACTCAATGCTTGTGCGATGAAATGTTTAAGACCTGGTTTTTATGCAGGTCACGCGATAGTTCCTCAAAGTATTTGTCAAAGAAATACGCGTCAGGTTCGAACAGACAGGAGTGTCTAAGTTGACTCGGATGATCCACTTCGCAACCCAGGCATAGATCTTTCAGTTTTTTGTTGATAATATGCTCAAGAAGGACCACGACTGTCGCTTTTATAATCTTGAAGGCGTCAGATCGAATACAGCCGTCTGTGTCATCAACGCCGATGTAGGCCGAGGCGCCGGTTAAAGAGCCACTGATGCCGTATGGAGTTGTGAGGAAACTTAGGTTGTGATATCCTAATTCCTTGCAGAAGTTATCCAACCACCTGTTGTCGTATGTTTGTGGTGGGGAATCTAGCGTTGTCGCGTTGTCATCAGGCAGAGCCGGAGCTGTCTCCGGGGTGTTACTGTAGCACTCGTATGTAGATTCTTGAAACATCTTCGTTAATATGTGTTTGACTGTGACACGGGTCACAACTTTTTTTATTGTCGTGCGCATGAGGGCGGTCTTAAGAGAGGTTCTCTGGAGTTGGTAACGCCCTGCTCAGGTTTAAACAACAGTTCCTTCACAATGTCATCCCCACGAAGAATTTTTGACAAATTAGTATATTGTTGTTTTTTCTTGGAGCAAAAGTTAACTCTTCAGGCTTTTCATCAGAGACTCTTATAGGAGTGATGCAGGACCATCTTCTAGAGATATTGGGTGTTCGCGGTGTAGCCATCATAGCAGTTAGTTGCAGACTGTTTTCTGTGTTTAACCACAATGGCTTAACACGATATTTAAAACCATCAACACTCCCACAGACTCATTATCATAAACAAACTGATAGGAACACACCATGATCCCCCTGGTCATAAAAAAAAAACAAAACTCTTGGTCAGGAAGAAACAAAGGATCATAAATGAACCAGGCCTAGAGAAACGTCAGGTCCGAGAAGACCGAGAAGACCATGGTCATAAATTAACTCTCTAGTTCTTCCACAGTGATTGACATTTGACAGAAAGTACTGGTCATGTTGAGACCCCGTGTGTGGGTGTGTTTAGAGAGAGAGAGAGAGAGAGAGAGAGAGAGAGCGAGAGAGAGGAGTGTCTGAATATACGTATGTGTGGGCGGGGTTTAGCGAGTGAGAGGTTGGGTTTCGTTTCAACTTCATACGGCTTTTCCACATCGAATGGAATACATCTCTGGAAAATACTTAGCTCCTAGTTTAAACATTACGGAGATTCTTTTAGACGACACTTTAACATTTTTTCCTCGTAAGGATCTTTGTTTAGAAGTCGTGTAATACGCGCTATTCTTTTTAAACTGCTCTTTTCACCATTTTTTACAGCCTAAAGTTTTATGTGTTTTTGGAAGTCTGGTAATACGGATTCTTTTTAAACAGATCTTTTAATACTTTTTTCCTCGTAAGGATCTTTGTTTAGAAGTCGTGTAATACAAACGACTCTTTTAAACACATTCTTTTTTAAACTTTGCTTTAACTCCTAAACTTTTTTATTCAAAAGTAAGCCGGGATCCTTAAAAACGCAATCAACATTTGTTTTCATCATTTTCACAAAATAAATATTCTACTCCTATATGTACCCATTCAAACATCATGCTTTTCTAACTTTGTGTTTACACAAACGAGATAAAGCCACACAGTAACACAAGCATATCACCATATTAAAAACATTTTTTTCTTTTCAGACGTATTTCATCCCGCCAAAAACCAAACTCATTAACATAAACCCCCCTTTTGCTGGAAGGGGGCTATTCCCCCCCACACCCCTCTCCCCCCAATGTACAGACACAGAGGAGCCAGATTGATTAGCTGATACCACCGATAAGGGTTACCCCCTCACTCCCCTCACCACCCCTCCGATGACCTGTCAATCAGGGAGGGACAGGGGGTCATAAATTACCAGCACAGAGGGTCATAAATCATCACTTTGACAGAAAGTGTATGATATAACTACTCAGATATACACACACACACACACACACACACACACCCACACACACTGATATACACACACACAGATATACACACACACACACACACACGCACACACACACACACACACACACACACACACACACACACACACACACACACACACACACACACACACACAGAGAGCTGTGGATCAGGTGGTAGAGCGGGTTGTCCCGGCCCTCGTGACTCCTTGGGAAAGACACTGAACCCCAAGTTGCTCCTGATGGCAGGTTACGCAGCTCTGCTACCATTGGTGTGTGTGAATGGGTGAATGAGACACAGTGTAAAGAGTTTGGATAAAAGTGCTATATAAGTGTGACATTTACCATTTTTCACACACACACACACACACACACACAAACACACACACACACACACACACACACAACACACACACACACACACACACACACACACACACACACACACACAGAGACCTAGCTATACATTATTCTCACGTGACCCAAAATGCAAAACACAGTCCATTTCCTGTTACTGGGTATGAACATAGTCTTTACCTGGAAACACACAGGTCTGAAATTGTCACGTTACTGATCCTGAGATAATATCTGGTTCGAGGGCAGTATGAAAAAGAGCTGAGAGGAAATATAGAAGAAGGAATGTATAATACATATGCAGTGTGTGAGCATTATAATCATCATTCTGTCAATATGAAGTTGATAACATTCAATAGAAAAAAATCAGAAAACAAGTTTCAGGACTCAGTGGTCATCTCTAGTCAGGTATTTATACATATATAATTTTACAGTCTCATACAAAGTGTTCAGTGCTTCCTGTTCATCAGAACCGGCTGCTCAGATGTTGCTGCTGAGATAAACAGGGAAGACAAAGGGATGGGAGGGGTTGATAAAAGAGGACAGGGATATAATCAGACGTCTGTCCAGTTCAGGAGCAGAAGGTGAGGAGAAGAAGAAGAAGAGCAGAAAGACACATAAACAAACTCACACACACACCCCGGGAGGATTTATCACTATTCTCTGCACCAGTAACGTCCATGAGGAACATTACAGGTATGGATATCGTACTTGTTTACATGTTTGTAGTTGAGTTGTACTTTCAGTTCTTTTCATAGTAATAATTACAGCAGTGTATTAGAACACATAGAATAAGAAATAATGCACAAACTCCTGTATAACAGTGAAATGTTGTTTTAAATAATAAAGTTTTTTGGGGTTTTTACAACAGTGTCTTATTTCAGTTGCCTTACAGCACAATTCAGAGACTATACAAGGAGTGTGTGTGTGTGTGTGTGTATGTGTGTGTGTGTGTGTGTGTGTGTGTGTGTGTGTGTGTGTGTGTGTGTGTGTGTGTGTGTTTGTATTTTAATACCAGCCTGAGTGTAATTTCTGCTTAATTTCAGTGTGTTGCTATTTTCTTTGGGTCAAAGCGTATTTTTCCACATTTGCACCATCCTGCTATTTTCATGTTCATAAACGAAGGCATTCGCTCGGACGTAGGTGTAGGAGAAAGGTGTAACGTGGGGCGTGGCTTGACAAATTCAAATGGGGAGGGGACTAGGTGATTCTCCACCATAGCTTGTGGACTATTGTTTATCTCGGCCGATCTAATAAATGTTCAGACTTTCTCTAACTCAATTCATTTCACCAAATTTAAGTGAAAATATTTCATGTTTTGGACTTGTACGTGTACTTCAACTGAACTCATATTTAATGTAAATTTAACCTGCACTCATTTTAGTTAAAGGACTAGACAGCATAAATGATATACTGTGAATATTGTATTTATGTTGTTTATTTTTACAGGGATGAAGGATGAATGGGTTTTTGTTCTCCTGTTCTCCTCAGGTCAGTGTTGTGTGCACTATAAGTTGTGTGTGTTTATGTGTTTATTGGAGAATCACTACTGACAGTCTGACTCTTTTCAGCTCTTAAGACAATGTGGAATTGATGCTTGTGCATAAAGCTGATAAATCACGTGTCAGTGTTGTGTGTTTGATCGTTATCTTGATTCACTTATATAAGTGTGATTATGATTTAATTTGTGTGTTTATTTATGAGAATCCAGACACATTTCTGTGGTATTTGTGCTTTTGGTCTTTCATGGTACAGCACCCATAATGATCTTTTAAAAAATATATTATTATTATTTGATGTGTCTCACAGTAGTATGTGGTATAGGAGCATATATTCCTCATCGCTATCACTTTGTGAATGAGAATAAAACCTGGAGTGAAGCTCAGAATTACTGCAGAGTGAATTATACTGATCTGGCCTCCATCAACGACATGGGAGAGATGAAGAAGCTGAATTACACACTGAAGAAGGAAACTGTAAATAAAGCTTGGATCGGTCTACAGAGAGGGGGCATTGGGAAATGGCAGTGGTCTCTGGCAGACCAAACTTTCTACAGAGACGGAGACACTTACAGACACTGGAGTAGTGGAGAACCAAACAATGCCGGGGGAATTGAGTTCTGTGTTAATGTGGGAAAAAGCGATGGTTACTGGATTGATAACAGCTGTAATAAATTATTCCCTTTTGTGTGTTATGAAGGTAATAATTTGCTAATAGATGTTAATAAAAGGATAAATAACACTTAATGACTTTACATTAATGAAAAAAATGTCTGGATGATCTGAGTGGAGTATTTAATTTCTTTGAATTATTTTGACTGATGTTATCTTAATGTCGGAAATCTGATTTAGTGATGAATGAGTTGTTCATGATGTAAATTAAATGTCTTTCAGAAAAGAACACAAACACTAATAGATACATGTTGATTAATGAGAAAAAGACCTGGTATGATGCTCAGACCTACTGCAGAGAGAAATACACCGACCTGGTCAGTGTGAGGAACCAAACTGAGAATGAGGAGATCTGGAAAGTGATTCAAAGTTCACAGGATGATCGTGTTTGGATTGGTCTGTTTTTTGACTCCTGGAAGTGGTCAGATCAGAGTAATTCCTCATTCAGATACTGGAGCTCTGACAAACCCAGTAGAGGTTTGAACTGTGCTGCAGTGGATGTGTCTGATCAAGACCACTGGACCAATGTGAACTGCACAGAAAAACTCCCCTTCATCTGCCATGAGAGTGAGTCACATGATGGTGTTTCAACAAAGTGTTTTTTTATTTTATTATTATTAATGATTACTGATACTGTTTTATATTAAACTGTTTACAATACACTAAGTGTTATAAATACAATACCAAATGGATCTCTGGATAAAATGTGCAAGACACTTAATTAAAACCTTTTCTATAAACACAGACATATAAAAAAAAAACATTAGTTTCAGTACTTATATCCAGATGTCTTTGCTGGTTTAATGTTCCTCTGCTCTCAGTGAAACTTTAAATTGGGCTGTAAATGTTCACTTTATCTTTAATTTAATGATTGCTATTTTTCAGAGAGACTGGTCTTGATTAATCAGAATCTGACCTGGTGGGAAGCTCTGAACTACTGCAGGAACCATCATTATGACCTGGTCTCAGTGCGCACTGAGGAGATGCAGCTCTGGTTGAAGGAAGTGGTTCAAAACGCCTCCACCGAACACGTGTGGCTCGGCCTGCGTCACGACTGTGTCCAGCGTATCTGGTTCTGGGTTTTTGGATCGATGGTCTGCTACCAGGACTGGGCCCCGGGGAATGGGACATGGAATGAAGACTGCAGCCATGAGAGGAGAAGCGGAGCAGTGCAGTCTGGAGGAAACCAGCAGTGGATCGAACTGTCTGAGGGCTACACACTCAACTTCATCTGCTCTACCTATGACGGTTAGTCAGTGTTTTTATACGCATGTCATCTCATAAGCGTTTTCTATATTGTAATAAAAATTCTTTCTTTCTCTCATTAAACATGAAGATATGTTTTAATAACATGAAGACTGAAGACAAGCTGTGGTCCTCCATCTGTATACAACATCAGCAGATCTACAGTACTGTCTCTTTAATACTCTTGCTATAATGTATCCACTTTATCCAGATGTTCATTATATTATTAATATTATATTCAGTAAATTCCACTGTCTCCATACAGCATGACCTTTTCATATTCAGAGTATGTTTCCTATATTATACTTACTTTTCTTATTAACAGAGGGTTTAGGGGCAATTAAGGTGAAATCTATTTACTTGATTTTTATACTACAGTGTGTTTTGTATGCACATTTCATTGTTTTTCATACACTTTCTCAGAATAGGGAAATATACCACACTCAGGTAATTTACACCCATACAGGAAGTTTAGAACACCTAGTCCCACAAACAGTGATGTTTAAATGTTACTATTCATGATGGTGATACAGGTGTCATGTGTATTGTGGACATGTTTACCTTTTTACATGTTGACAAATAAGTTCATTATTGAGATTTGTCCATAATTACATGGTGATGGTTTCTATACCTGGAATTTCTGAGCACTTGTTTATTAATGTGTGAGAATGTAGATGTAATGACTGAAGACAGTTACATTTCCTAACAAATAAAATCAATTTCAAGTATGCATTTTAGTGTATCCCTGTGTTTCCTCTGTGTTACACTTCACAAACATACACACAAATATGAATATATATATAAAGTAAGCATTGGCACTAATTTCAGCTAATTCAACTCTTTCTGGTCACCTGTGCCTAGTTCATATAAATTCGTGAAAACAATTATGCAGCCTTCAGGTTGTAAACAGGAACAGCTCACACAGACATAGCTGTTCTTTATTCAAATCACTCCAAGGAATAAATATATTAATATATTTACCACTGCCACACTGAACTTCTGAGTAACAGCTGATACTGAGATAATATCTGTTCCTAGTGCAATATGCAAAGAGCTGAGAGGAACAGTAAAAGAGAGACTGCAAGAGACACACACTTCACCAACGCATAATACAGACAGTGTTTGGAATTAGTTTTTACCCCCGTAACACAAGGAGGAGGCGGGAACTGGCTGAGCATAAACGTAATGTTTAATTATAAACAGAACATAAAACACAACAGAAACAGACAACCAGAACTCAAACATATTTTATTAGACAACTCAGTGCATCACAGCCTGTCCCCTCCCTCCTCCTCGGCCAGACTCAGGCCTCTACCCTACTGACACATCAGTCCACATGTTCGGTAAGGCAGTGCTGTCCTTTCTGGCCACATTCTTCGCATCCTGGAAGTGAAAGGAGAGATGAGGGGAGGAAGAGAGAGAAAGAAAAGGAGCAAGTAAGAGAGATAGCAGGACGGAAAGAGAGGAGAGAGAAAAACACTGTTGAGCTATCAAAAGTGAAAAACTGTGAGACAATATTCTTGAAAAGTATCAACCAACATTTATTAATTAAAAATATCTCAAAGAGCATCATGAAATCCCCAGTTCAGATGCAGGAAGCTGTTCACAGGATGTTTAAAGCAACTCCAGAACACTGGGCTACTGCATATGTAAGAGTTATAAGAACAAAGTCATTATGAACTTTTTGGGCATGGCTCAAAGCACCACAATTGACAGAAACACAACACTGCTCATCTCTCTGAGAACACCATCTCCATGGTGAAGTACAGTGGTGGTAGGATCATGTTGTGGGGACGCTCATCATCAACAGGAACTGTCAGTCTTCAGATTTGGGGCATGAATTGAAAGTTGCTGTTCATCAGTGATCTCCATTCATCACCTTCATTGTGTAAATCAATGTGTGAACAAGTATTTTTTATGTAGTCGGTGACTGGTTTATGGAAACTCATGCAAAGTTGTTAGTATTTCCTGTTAATCAGAACCGGCGGCTTTGACGCTGAAGGTGAAGAGATGGGAGGAGTCGAGAGAGGACAGTGATGCTGTATAATAAAAGGTTTATGTTCAGGTGCAAAAGGTGAGAAGAAGAACAGAAGCACACATTACCACAAACTCAACACACACCCTGTGTGAAGTACAGGACTTACATGAGGTATGAACATCTACTTTTGGATATATTTATACTACAGCACGACTCAGACAGTAGTTCCAGCTGTAACCTGAACAGTTGTTTTATATGAATGTGCTCTTTCTAAAGCATTATTATTTCTTCAGTAACACACACACAAACACACAAACACACACACACACACTCACTCTCTCACACACACACACACACACAGGGACTTTTATAAAAGTTATCTCAGTTATCAGCACTTTGTAACAGTCATGGTGTTTTGGAGAGAGGAGTTTACTCTTTCCAGTTTTAATGGTAAAATGACAAAGTTGTGTTTTTTGAGTGAGAGAGAGAGAGAGAGAGAGAGAGAGAGAGAGAGAGAAGGTGAGGTCGGTGATGGAATGATTAATACAGCAATGATGTAAGTGATATCAGGACAGAGAGAGAGTCCAATTGTTAATTTATATATAAAAAAAAGAATGTTGGATATGTTTTCCAGAAGTTTTTTTTCCCCCCTACAGATACAGTATGGTTCGTCTAATTTCAGTGACCCTGCTCTTGTCAGGTCAGTGTGTACACTAAGACAATGTGTGTGTGTGTGTGTGTGTGTGTGTGTGTGTGTGTGTGTGTAAAAGAGACAGAGAGAGAAAGAGAGAGAGTGTGAATGTAGGTTCATAAGTGATTTTGGGCTCTGTTTTCATTCCACTGCCTGAATTTACTGTTTAATTTCATCATGTAACTCTGTTAGCCGATATCTTTTTCTCTTTCTCTGTCCATGATGAAGTGTTGAGCAGCTTAAAAGTGGGTATAAAATTCAGAATCTGCTGACGCAGCGGTGTTTTCAAACCTGTTTTACTCCATGAATTGTGCTCCACCTCCTGAAATTCCCTCTGAACACAAACGCAGGGATAAGACTGTATTTTTCTGACGCAGTCTTAGAGGTCCTGTCCTAATGTACGTTTACAACACAGTCTTGTGGAAGGTCTCGATTTGTCTCATTTTTAAAATCCCAAACAGGAGCCTGACTTTAGCTGAGAGCTTAACAAGCCATGTTGTGCTCCATGTCCCAAATATATACTGTATAATGTCTGTTTAGAATAAATTATCTCTTCATTCCAAATGATACATTCATATTCGATTACATCCTTAATATACTTAATATACACCTGGTCTCGTAAATACTTCAAATCTACAAAAATCAGACTGTAATCTTTCTCCATGAAAGAAGATATAATAAATAAATATAATATGGCAGCACTATGAAGCAGGTGTAAAGGGTCATCTGATGATTCGATTACACAACAAAATATAGAAACACATACTGTAAGGCACACGTGTCAAACTCAAGGCCCGCGGGCCAGATGTGGCCCGCCACGTCATTTTATGTGGCCCGCGAGTACTTAATTGGTCTTTAAAAAAAGGTTGTCCTAAAATAGGTCTATGTTGCTTTAAATCATGCATTAACCATAAACTATATTTCCCACAATGCATGGGGATTATGTTACACGCAAAGTGACAGCATCTCGCCACTAGATCACAGTGTCCACATCAGTGTTTAATTAATGCGACAAGTGAGATTGAGCAGATTGAGAAATATCCACAAATGATCCCAAAATGTCAAGGAAGCGAAAGATTGATGCGGATGGAAGGCTGTTTCATGAAAGATGGGAAGGCGAATATATGTTTGTGCTTCAAGGAGAAAAACCGGTATGTCTTGTGTGTTATGAGGCGGTGTCGATCGTCAAAGAGTACAATCTACGTCAGCATTTTGACACCAAACACGGAGCCAAGTGTGCTAAATTTAGCCTTAAAGAAAAACAACAAATTGCCAAAGAATTAAAAGGCAAACTGCGATCGCAACAGAATGTGTTCACAAAAGCCACCACCAAAAACGATGCGGCAGGGAAAGCTACCTTTATTGTGGATGAAGAAATCGCCCGCGCTTCAAAGTCTTTTTCAGAGAGTGCCTTTTTGAAGCAGTGCATGCTGAAGGTGTGTGTGGGCAGTGTGTGTGTGAGCAGGTGTGTGTGGGCAGGTGTGTGTGTGAGCAGGTGTGTGTGTGAGCAGGTGTGTGTGTGTGGACAGGTGTGTGTGTGTGTGGGCAGGTGTGTGTGTGTGTGGGCAAATGTGTGTGTGTGGACAGGTGTGTGTGTGTGGGCAAATGTGTGTGTGTGGGCAAATGTGTGTGTGTGGGCAGGTGTGTGTGTGTGTGAGCAGGTGTTGTGTGTGTGAGCAGGTGTGTGTGTGTGTGAGCATGTGTGTGTGTGTGAGCAGTGTGTGTGTGTGTGTGGGCAGGTGTGTGTGTGTGTGAGCAGGTGTGTGTGTGTGAGCATGTGTGTGTGTGTGAGCAGGTGTGTGTGTGTGGCGCGTTGTGTGTGTGTGGGCAGGTGTGTGTGTGTTAGCAGGTGTGTGTGTGAGCAGGTGTGTGTGTGAGCAGGTGTGTGTGTGAGTGTGGGCAGGTGTGTGTGTGTGTGTGTGAGCAGGTGTGTGTGTGTGTGTGGGCAGGTGTGTGTGTGTGAGCAGGTGTGTGTGTGTGTGGGCAGGTGTGTGTGTGTGTGGGCAGGTGTGTGTGTGTGAGCAGTGTGTGTGTGTGTGTGGGCAGGTGTATGTGTGTGTGGGCAGGTGTGTGTGTGTGTGTGTGAGCAGGGTGTGTGTGTGTGTGTGGGCAGTGTGTGTGTGTGTGTGGGCAGGTGTGTGTGTGAGTGTGGGCAGGTGTGTGTGTGTGTGAGCAGGTGTGTGTGTGGGTGGGCAGTGTGTGTGAGAGCAGTGTGTGTGTGTGTGGGCAGGTGTGTGTGTGAGCAGGTGTGTGTGTGTGTGGGCAGTGTGTGTGTGTGTGTGGGCAGGTGTGTGTGTGTGAGCAGGGGTGTGTGTGTGTGGGCAAGTGTGTGTGTGTGTGTGAGCAAGTGTGTGTGTGTGTGGGCAGTGTGTGTGTGTGTGTGTGGCCAGGTGTGTGTGTGTGTGGGCAGTGTGTGTGTGTGTGTGTGGGCAGGTGTGTGTGTGTGTGTGGGCAGTGTGTGTGTGTGTGTGTGGGCAGGTGTGTGTGTGTGAGTGTGCAGGTGTGTGTGTGTGTGTGAGCAGGTGTGTGTGTGTGTGTGCAGGTGTGTGTGTGAGCAGTGTGTGTGTGGGCAGGTGTGTGTGTGTGTGGGCAGGTGTGTGTGTGTGAGCAAGTGTGTGTGTGTGTGGGCAGGTGTGTGTGTGTGGGCAGGTGTGTGTGTGTGTGCAGGTGTGTGTGTGTGTGAGCAGTGTGTGTGTGTGTGTGGGCAAGTGTGTGTGTGTGTGTGGGCAGGTGTGTGTGTGTGTGTGTGGGCAGGTGTGTGTGTGTGTGTGTGGGCAGGTGTGTGTGTGTGTGAGCAGTGTGTGTGTGTGTGAGCAGGTGTGTGTGTGTGTGAGCAGGTGTGTGTGTGTGAGCAGGTGTGTGTGTGTGTGAGCAGGTGTGTGTGTGTGTGAGCAGGTGTGTGTGTGTGTGCGCGTGTGTGTGTGTGTGAGCAGGTGTGTGTGTGTGAGTGGGTGTGTGTGTGTGTGTGTGCGCAGGTGTGTGTGTGTGTGGGCAGGTGTGTGTGTGTGTGTGGGCAGGTGTGTGTGTGTGTGGGCAGGTGTGTGTGTGTGTGGGCAGGTGTGTGTGTGTGTGGGCAGGTGTGTGTGTGTGGGCGGGTGTGTGTGTGTGTGGAGATGTGTGTGTGTGTGGGCAGTGTGTGTGTGTGTGAGCAGTGTGTGTGTGTGTGGGCAGGTGTGTGTGTGTGGGCAGGTGTGTGTGTGTGTGGGGCAGGTGTGTGTGTGTGAGCAGGTTGTGTGTGTGTGTGGGCAGGTGTGTGTGTGTGTGGGCAGGTGTGTGTGTGTGTGAGCAGTGTGTGTGTGTGTGTGGGGGGGTGTGTGTGTGTGTGGGGTGTGTGTGTGTGTGTGTGTGGGCAGGTGTGTGTGTGTGTGTGGGCGGGTGTGTGTGTGTGTGGCAGGTGTGTGTGTGTGTGGGCAGGTGTGTGTGTGTGTGGGCAGGTGTGTGTGTGTGAGCAGGTGTGTGTGTGTGTGTGGGCAGGTGTGTGTGTGTGTGAGCAGGTGTGTGTGTGTGTGGGCAGGTGTGTGTGTGTGTGTGAGCAGGTGTATGTGTGTGTGGGCAGGTTGTGTGTGTGTGTGAGCAGGTGTGTGTGTGTGTGGGCAGGTGTGTGTGTGTGTGTGTGGGCAGGTGTGTGTGTGTGTGGGCAGGTGTGTGTGTGTGTGGGGGCGGGTGTGTGTGTGTGTGAGCAGTGTGTGTGTGTGTGTGGGCAGGTGTGTGTGTGTGTGAGCAGGTGTGTGTGTGTGTGCTGGGGTGTGTGTGTGTGTGCTGGTGTGTGTGTGTGTGGGCAGGTGTGTGTGTGTGTGGGCAGGTGTGTGTGTGTGTGGGCAGGTGTGTGTGTGTGTGAGCAGGTGTGCTAGGTGTGTGTGAGCAGTGTGTGTGTGTGTGGGCAGTGTGTGTGTGTGTGAGCAGGTGTGTGTGTGTGTGTGTGGTGTGTGTGTGTGTGTGTGGGCAGGTGTGTGTGTGTGTGTGAGCAGGTTGTGTGTGTGTGTGGGCAGGTGTGTGTGTGTGTGTGTGGGCAGGTGTGTGTGTGTGTGGGCAGGTGTGTGTGAGCAGGTGTGTGTGTGTGTGTGTGTGTGGGCAGTGTGTGTGTGTGTGTGAGCAGGTGTGTGTGTGTGAGCAGGTGTGTGTGTGTGTGGGCAGGTGTGTGTGTGGGCAGGTGTGTGTGTGTGTGAGCAGGTGTGTGTGTGTGTGTGTGGGCAGGTGTGTGTGTGTGTGTGTGGGCAGGTGTGTGTGTGTGTGGGCAGGTGTGTGTGTGTGTGGGCAGGTGTGTGTGTGTGTGTGGGCAGGTGTGTGTGTGTGTGAGCAGGTGTGTGTGTGTGTGGGCAGTGTGTGTGTGTGTGTGTGGGCAGTGTGTGTGTGTGTGTGTGTGAGCAGGTGTGTGTGTGTGTGTGGGCAGGTGTGCCCGGACCAGATACAGACTTTTCAAAATGTCAGTTTGTCAAGAAAAACCATCGCGGACCAAGTCAACGAGCTATCAGGAAACCTGTCAACACAGTTAGCCGAAGAGTCACGCAGTTACACAGCTTTTCATTAGCTGTGGATGAAAGCACAGAGAACACGGACACTACACACCTATCCATTTTTATTAGAGCGCGAGAAGTCGGACCTCTCGGTCACAGAGGAGCTCTTGGATGTAGTTGCCATGCATGGGACACAACGGGACGGGATATTTATGAAGCGGTGGAGAAGTCATTAGGTAAAACTGGATTGCCCTGGGAAAAGTTGGTGGGATTAACTACAGATGGTGCAGCGGCAATGTGTGGAGGAAAAACATATACTACTTTATGTGTAGCAATGTATTTGTTGTTTACAGGTTTATGTGTTTATGTAGACACATGTTTACTCCTGCAAGGCCGTGTGCAGCCATTTATTTTTGTAAAATGCTACATCTGTCACACATGTTCTTAGCAGCTGGTTGGTTGTATGTTATTCTGACCCTCTCGACTGTGTCAAAAATGTTTTAAACAAATTTAATGTCATAACTTTTGTTTTTATAATATTTTTATTTATTTACTTGAATAGTTTGATCGTTGATCAATGGAGTAATGTGGGTTTCTTAACCTGAAAATTTAAAGGATTATTGTTATAGTAACAGAGCAACAAGTTATGCAAATGCATATGTAATATTTGTAACTTCAATAAGTAATAAATCAGAAAGTTATTTAACAATATGTTACGGAGTAGTTACATTTATTATACATTATATTTGGTTACATTTATACTGTGGCCCGCCCTTTAAGGGCAACCATTATGCTGATGTGGCCCTCGGTGAAAATGAGTTTGACACCACTGCTGTAAGAGATTTGAATATAGCAGTTTTATGGGTTTAATTAGAATGGTGGCATGGAGTTGAACAACATTAGCTCTTCAAGGCATTTATAGTTTGCTAGCTGGTTAGCTAATGTTGTATTATAGTAAATATTTATTTTAACGGCACATGCTGTTGTTTCTGTTTCATTTCTGATAAATTTGCAAAAGATTTCTACAAACTTCTTTCATGGGGTCATTATGTGGTATTGTTTGTAGAATTTTTGAGGAAAATAATGAATTTAATCCATTTTGGAATAATTTGGTTTCAGAAACAATCACAGATTATAACATTTTTAAACAAACAAAACAACAAAACAAAGACACTAAGATAACTAGGGGCAGCGCTGTGGCTCAGGTGGTAGAGCGGGTTGTCCACTAATCGTAGGGTTGTAGGTTTGATTCAGGTGACTCCACATGCTGAAGTGTCCTTGGGCAAGACACTGAACCCCAGCTGTTCCCGATCGCAATTTAGTGCCTTGCATAGCAGCTCTGCTACCATTGGTGTGTGAATGGGTGAATGAGACACAGTGTAAAGTGCTTTTGGAAAAAGCGCTATCCAAACTCGCCATTTACCATTTACAACTTGGCATAATGCTGTGGCATGAAACAAAGCACGGAACATAGAACACGGAAGTCTAATACATCGAAAGACCAAGAAATAGTGCAGACAATGGCTATATATACACACACAAGTGTGCTGCTACACAGAAACGTGAATCAGGTGCAGGTGGTCATGTGACATGTAGTGCAGTGCAGTGGCTGATGACAACTGAAGTCCAGAGTTTCCTGGTACATGACAGAAACCCCCAAGGGCGCTACTCCTGGCAGTCCAGGCCCCCTGGGCAAAATGTCCCCAAAGAACCAGGAGACTGAGCGGCCTCCTCAGCAGAGCAAAAAACAGTAGCAACGCCCCAGTGGGCCTGGAGCTGAGAGTGAAATCTGCATGGCAGGACAGCTGGACAACTTCCTCTGCAGAACAGAAGAGGGGGCAGTTCTCCACGAGCCCAGAGACGCTTAAAGATTCTCGAGAGGCCTTATAGGGGAGAAAGGTTCTCCACGATGCCAGGGAGAGGAGCGAGGTTCTAGTGCAAGGCAAAAGGGGAGGAACGATGTTCTCCGCGGAGCACAAGGGGTGGACGATGTCCCCTGTGGAGCAGGAAGGGGGATTGACATACGGCACACAGCAAATAAGAGAAATTATGTCTTCAGCGGAATATGGAGGCGCCGACATACATCCATGAAGCAGGATGGCAGAGGGACAACCTCAGCCAAGCAGGACAGCAGAGTGACGTCCACAACCAAGCAGGACGGCAGAGCGAAACTCCCCTTTCATCTGCCATGAGAGTGAGTTACATTACACTAATTCAACATGTCTATTTATTTCATAGTTCACAGGATTAATCGATGCCTTTTTAGTTTTTGTGATATCAAACACTGAATACAGAATTCCACACTGTATATATTTGAGACTGTGAAGATGTTGGAATGCATATTTTACTACAACTTTTTCCTTTTTAACTGAAATAACTCATGTCCTACAAAATTTCCAAACGTCATATATGGGGTAAGAGGGTTAATGTAAGTTACCTTAAGAAATTCAATATTGCAAAAAATAAAATAATTTATTAATTAAATTAATCAATAAATAAACAAAAACAATACTTTTGTTACAACCAAATAGTCATCAACAAAACAGGGAAAACAACCACCATCAACTTGAACTATGAATATGAGGCAAGAAACACACACACACACACACACACGCACACACACACACACACACACACACACACACACACACACACACACACACAGCTAGCTATACATTAATCAAATGAGCTCCTCACATGATCCAAAATGCAAACACAGTCCATTTCCTGTTACTGGGTATGAACATAGTCTTTACCTGGAAACACACAGGTCTGAAATTGTCACGTTACTGATCCTGAGATAATATCTGGTTCGAGGGCAGTATGAAAAAGAGCTGAGAGGAAATATAGAAGAAGGAATGTATAATACATATGCAGTGTGTGAGCATTATAATCATCATTCTGTCAATATGAAGTTGATAACATTCAATGGAAAAAAAATCAGAAAACAAGTTTCAGGACTCAGTGGTCATCTCTAGTCAGATATTTATACATATATAATTTTACAGTCTCATACAAAGTGTTCAGTGTTTCCTGTTCATCAGAACCGGCTGATCAGATGTTGCTGCTGAGATAAACAGGGAAGCGCAAAGGGATGGGAGGGGTTGATGAAAGAGGACAGGGATATAATCAGACGTCTGTCCAGTTCAGGAGCAGAAGGTGAGGAGAAGAAGAAGAAGAGCAGAACACAAACAAACTCACACACACACCCGGGAGGATTTATCACTATTCTCTGCACCAGTAACGTCCATGAGGAACATTACAGGTATGGATATCGTACTTGTTTACATGTTTGTAGTTGAGTTGTACTTTCAGTTCTTTTCATAGTAATAATTACAGCAGTGTATTAGAACACATAGAATAAGAAATAATGCACAAACTCCTGTATAACAGTGAAATGTTGTTTTAAATAATAAAGTTTTTTGGGGTTTTTACCAAAATGTCAGATTATTTCCAGTTGCCTTACTGTTCAATTCAGAGACTATACAAGGAGTGTGTGTATGTGTGTGTGTGTGTGTATGTGTGTGTGTGTGTGTGTGTGTGTGTGTGTGTGTTTGTGTGTGTGTGTGTGTGTTCGTATTTTAATCCCAGCCTGAGCGTAATTTTTCGCTTAATTTCTGTGTGTTGTGGGGGCTATTTTCTTTGGGTCAAAGCGTTTTTTCTACATTTGTACCATCCTGCTATTTTCATGTTCATAAACGGCGGCATTCGCCGGACCGTAGGTGTAGGGAGAAAGGTGTAACGTGGGGCGTGGCTTTGACAAATTCAAATGGGGAGGGGCCTAGGTGATTCTCTT